>JBBYHO010000001.1:15066510-15076805 GCA_038382025.1 Adansonia gregorii | reverse complement strand
TTATTAATATTTATATATTTTATAATTAAATTTAAATAAAATATATATTATTTTAATTTAAAATCATTGTTCCAATTAGGCTGAGCTAGTCTAAAACAAAAATATAAGAACCAAAACCTAGACCTAATTAGGTCATATTGGTAGCTCGACACTTGAGCATATCTGTATATGATAAAATAATAATTTTTCAAAAATTATATCATATTATGAGTTTTAAAAACGTTGTCAATAAATTATATTATTGATTTATCATATTTTTTAATTTAATTAATTGAACTCATTAACTATTGAGAGTTTACGTATATTAGCTGTACAATTTTAAATAATTCTTTGATGATGATGATTATTATTATTATTATCATTATTATTATTTCAAGTGATGATAATTAGAATCTGATAATTGTATGACAAAATAATAAGATAAATTAAAAAATATGAAAGCTATAATAAATAATATTATATAAAAAATGAATCAAATAGTAAATATTGAATATTAATACTATATATAATTTAATTAAATATTAAAAATTTAATTTATATTTTATATATAATTAAACCTACTTATGGGTTGGGTCACCCGCGGCTTGAATTTTTTAAAATTCTAAGTGCAGGCCCTTATTTAATGTTCATAAACCTACCTGTTCAAGCTAGAATTATTGTTCATCATATTAAAAATTTTTTATTAATATTTATATATTTTATAATTAAAATCAAATAAAATATATTTTATTTTAATTTAAAATAACTGTTCCAAGTTAGATTGGGCTAGTTTGAAACCAAAATATGAGAACCCAGTCCTAGGCCAAATTAGGCCAAGTGAATAGCTCGATCCTTGAACAGGTCTATATATGATAAAGTAATAATTTATTGAAAAATAAATCATATCATGACCTTTGAAAGCATTATCAATAAAGTATATCATCAATTTATCTTGTTTTTAATTTTATTAGTTAAAATTATTAAATATTGAGAGTTTATATATGTTAGTAGTAAAATTTTAAATACTTCATTGATTATTATTGTTATTATTATTTAAAGTAATGATAATTAGAGTCTGATAATAACGTAGCAAAGTAATAAAATAAATTTAAAAATATTAAAGCCATAATAGATAATACCATATCAAAAATAAAAAAAAACACATATTAAACTAGCAACTAGACCTGCTCATGAGTTAGACGACTTGTCCATAAGCTAGACAGCCTGCCAAACACAATATACCCAACACGATCAAGCCCAGGTCTTAGATTTTAAGTTTCAAGTATGCTTAACTTGAAACAGTATTTTTTTAATAAAATAATATATTTTATTTAAATTTAATTATAAATATGTAAATATTAATATAAAAATAACTTTTTAATATTATGAATAATGATTTTTACTTAAATTGGTCAGCCGAGACAAATTCGGCTCTGAGCTTAGAATTCAAAAATTTTTCGAGCCATGCATAGCCCTATGGCCGAACTAAAATTTTTTTCGAGCTAGAGGGGGCCAAATTCGTGCCTAGGCTTAGAATTCAAAATTGCGTAAAATTGATTATATTTAACATAAAATAAAATAATGATATAAAATATACTCAAACCCGAACTCGACTTGAACCTAAATCCCAACCCGAATTGACCTAAATCCGAATTAACCCGAACCCGAATTAACTTGAACATGAATAGACTCGAACTCGAATCAGCCCGAACTTTATAAAATTTAAATCTGAAATGATTCATCTCGAACTTGACCGAATTCGCCCAATTACCACCTCTAATCCTAATTGTATTATGATTCATGAACCGATTTGGGTATCTATTAGAAGTTTTATCGTAAAATGAAATCATTCAGTACATAGAGTTGAATTATTTTATTATTCTTTTTTATTATCATTAAAAATATAAATTAATGTTTGGGCTAAATTCCAGGTGCTCCTATTGAATCAACAAATGGGCTGAAAATAACAAAGAAAAGCAACAGATAACTTAGGCCCAAAGTTGCCCATCTTTCGGTGTGATTGTTGTTCCACATTTGAAACGACGTCGTGCAGGTTGCAACATCTCTCGTCTCGCAGTTTCGTTGGGGGCATTCCAAATTCCAAAATCCAAGGTGCGCCCCCTCTGGCACTCGCAGAAGGGAAACAGCAACGACCCGAGGCTTTCTTCATAGCAAAGCTCACTCTCCGATTTTAGCTCTCAACCGAGGAACAAAAAATATGGCCGCCACTGCATCTTCATCTTCAACATCGCCCAAATCGACGACGGAAAGGAGAGGAATTCCGGGAGCTCAATTCGTAGAAGAAGTCGAGACTTATCTCTCTCAAACAGGCCTTGATGTCAACTCTGCCCTCGCTTTTCTTCAAGAAAGGTCCCTTCTTTTCCTCTCTATTTCTCTCTCTTTCTAAAATATTTCTTGTTTCGGTCCACCGCCCGCTGTTTTTAGGTTTAGGTTTCTTTTAATTTTCATATTTAGTTGGGATTGAACAATCCTAGACTCACTTGGTTTAAGTTATTGAATTTGCAGGCTTCAGCAGTATAAGTTGGTTGAGATGAAACTTCTTGCTCAGCAACGAGATCTTCAGGTTTTATGTCGAGATCTTTTTTTTATTCCCACTTGCTATTTTTAGTGTATTATTCTTTATTTGCATCCGCTATACTTATTTTTTTTATTTATGAAAAAGTGGATTTCATTTTCATTTCTGCGCATTTGGTTGTGCTTATTGTGTGAACAAAAGTAATGTTTGAGACTAGAGTGTTTTTATTGTTTTTGTAGTTTATATTTGTGTCAATTATGGAAGATGGAGGACAAATTTGCATTGTCAATGATAAAAAAAAATCATCAATGAACCAATCATACTATTGATTTATTTGAATATTAATCGGTCTTTAATCCTTGAAGTTAGAAAATATTTCTACAAAATCGTTCTCACCTGCAAAGTCCATCTATGATGTCCATGGTAGAGTGCTGTGAATTTGATTATTGGGAAAATACTCGTTAGTTCCTGCCAGGAGAAGGGGAGGGAGACAAAAATCAAATTGCAGCCTTTTGTGGATACATGTAATTTCCATTTTAGTGGTGTTTTGTAAAAGCTGAATGTAATGGCAAAAAACTTGGCATTTTAGAATCTGCCTCGCTAATTCAAGCTTTTTGTCTAGGATTTGGCTGGAGAAAGTATATCCAACTTTTTCACTAGATACTGAATGCAATTAAGCTTTTATGCATGCCATGTTTTTTTTACAATGCTTTTTAGTTACCTGCTAATTTTTGTTGTTAATGTATGTTCATTACCTCCAAAAGATTCTGGCAGGCTAGACATTATCATACATGCTCAATGTATATTGCTTATAGATATTGTGATGTCAGAAGGGTTTTGAATAATATACTTTATTATTTTTGTCATCAGGCAAAAATTCCCGATATTGAGAAATGCTTGGACGTGGTTGCTACTTTACAGGCTAAGAAAGGAACTGGTGAGGTACGTCTTTCTATGATATCTTGACTTTTGTATCACGGTTATTCTGTTTAAAGAAGTTTTTTATTCCCTTTTTTTTTAAATTTGGAAGGTAGTATAGATCGCTGGTAACATAATGAAACTCGTTACTTCTGTTTATTGCTATCTATGTTGCATCTAATATGAGTTGTAGATTTGGTGTTGCTAGCTTGATAAATCTTGGTGGTTCATCAGTTGTTCTGTTGGTTGTTCTTTTCAAGTATTTTTGTTTAAGGAAACCATAACCTTTTGGGGCTTTCTTGCTCTATTTGTAAACCCTGAGTCCTTCAGAGAGCTATGTTGGCAATCAGAAAGCAGACAGTGTTGCTTCACCCTGGCCGTTCTTGTTCTCCAGGGAATGTAGAAGGAAAGCAGTTTCTGCATTACTGTATGATTTGATTGAAAAAGCTATTGAGAATCCGTTTTCCCTGCGATTGACTATTCTCTCTTTCTGAATTTCTGGCATCAATATATGGGCCAGTGTTGCCTGAAATTCTCAAGGTTCGGGAATAATTTCTTACTCTGGAGTTGGGGATCGAATTGTATAAGACATAAATATTGTGCTTTATTAGGTCTGAATTGCTCTGATCCCACAGTTGCTGTCTTGCTGTACAGACAAGCTTGGAAATTAATTTAGGCTTTATCTCTTACATGTGTTGTATATATGCTAATGATTTATAATATTACTTTTGGCTTATGTAGGCTCTTATTGCTGATTTTGAAATCTCTGAAGGCATATATTCACGGGCTCGCATTGAGGACAATGATTCTGTTTGTTTATGGCTGGGAGCAAATGTCATGTTGGAATATTCATGTGAAGAGGTGCAATAGTTGCAATTGAGCGCTTATTGTTTGTTTGCATTAACAGAACAAGACTAAGTTATTCTATGACTTCGTATGTGCAGGCCACTTCTCTGCTGAAAAAAAATTTGGAAAATGCTAAGGCTAGTTTAGAAGTCCTTATAGCTGATCTGCAGTTCTTGAGGGATCAAGTGACCATAACTCAGGTAGATTTGTTTACAATATTGCGTTCTTTCTTTTCATAGTGAGTCCTAGTGGTGATTAAAGGAGCCCAGACATGTCTAAAAGCATTTGATCGCCTTCTACATCTTGCATTATTAGAAAATTTGTAACATGGTTCAAACCAAGAGGTGCTAAACTATAGGTTCTGTTCATTGCAAACGATGGAAGAAAATATAATTAGCTTGTTTGCCTTAATCGTGCTTAATGCCTGCTCTGTCTATGTATTACATATCTTCAGCATCTGTTGGTTTTTAGTTCTTGATTTCTCTAGTGCCTTTGCCCAGGTTACTATTGCTCGTGTGTATAATTGGGATGTTCATCAACGAAGAATTCGTCAAACCACTGCTTCTACCACAGCTAAGGACTCATGAACTTAGAATACCATTCCTTTACATAGATGTGGAGAGCATGTTCCTACTTGGTTGATGGCTTGTCTGTGTATTTCTTGATTGAACTAAAATTTCACTTCATGGTGTCTCCATATCTCTGCTCTCCAGTTCTAGATTCTTGGTTCAATGAAGTGAAACATATGCTTATGTTGCTGGGAGCAGTTTTGATATATAATAGCTGACAGTAAAACGTTTGGACATCTGATGTAGCAGCTGTTTTCAACTGTGATTTTTAGTTTGCCAGGGGTGTTTTATTTTCTGTACTTCTATGGCATTCATCTTTGTTCTGTTCAACTGTTTCGGTAGTATTTGATGAATCCAACTATTTTTGGTTCAAATTTGAAACTTGGTAGGGGGATGATGAGTCCCTGAGCCCGATTGAATGTGAAAGAAATTGTTGGCAAAACTTTGAGCTGTTGAATCCAGATTACTGGGTCTTCAGGCTGTGTCTGCAACCGTTATATCTTTCAGGAAGATGTAAGGTCTTGGCTCAGAAATGAATATGGTGTTAGGCTTAATGTATATGATCAAGTCAGCGAAAGCCAGTGTAATGAAATGATTCTATTTTTGAAGCCAAATGCTGCGGTCCCTTTGGAAACAGAAAATGAAAGCTTCGGGAACACTCGGTTGAATTCTCTTTCAAAAAATCGAAGTACCCTTTCTATTGTCCCATTCATGCGTTGTGTCAGGCTGAGTTTCTTTTCTGTTTTATCTATTTCTTGACATGAAGAGTTGAACCATGAATTGGGCTGGTAGACTGCAGCTGTCATCGGCCTTCGTCTTCACATGCGGAACCAAGCAAGCATGTGGGTGCATTTTTACGATCAAAGCATTATTATGTGGAAGATTTCAAATTTAATCTTAGGACCTTTTGTTTCTCGAAAAATAAATTTTTAAAAAATATTTTTCATAATTTTTTAGAGTTTTTTTTTTTTTTCAGAAAATAGCTTAGTAACATAAAATGATTTACTAGTCAATTAAAATATTTTTTTTTTTGAAAATTGTCTTTTCTTTTTCAAAAGTGGAAAGATATTTTATGTAAAAGAGCTATTTATTATGTAAAATGATTTTCATATTGAAACTTAACTTGAATCAAATATTATTAATTTTATTAATAAAAATATTTAACATTTAATATTTTAATTTTAAAATATTAAAATAAATTATTTTAATGATATAATTTAAACATAAATATTTTGAATATTATTAAAAATACATTTTTATATTTTAATAATATAGTATACTATAATATAATTTATTTTAATATTCCATTATAATTTATTATTTTAATAAAATATTATTATTTTAATAATAATATCATTATTTTAAATTTTAAATAGTATTTTAATATATTTTAAAAATGTTTTTACACGACTATTTTAATAATAAATTTATATAAATTATACTTTATAAATATTTAATAATAAATGTTTTTAATATAAAAATATTAATATTTTCGTAGGAAATAACATTTTAGTAATTAATATTATATTTCAAATATTTTAAAAAATTTACATAATGTTTTAATACTAAATAGTATTATATTAAATATTTAATATTAATATAATATCTTAATCTTAATTTTTATTACTAAAATATTACTATTTTAATATTAAAAACTTAAAATTGAATGATAAATAGTTTTTAATATTTTAATAAATAGTTTTTAATATTTATGTCAATATTACTATTTGAAAATTGTAAAATAATATTTTAATAATAATTAAATGAATATAAATAATATTTTAACAGTAATTATAATATTTTAAATATTTATATAATTAATTTTTAATACTAAATAGTATATTTTAAACATTTAATATTAATATAATATTTTAGTATTAATTATTAGGATTAAGATAATACTTAATACTAAAATATTAGTATTTTGAATAGTAATATTAAAACATTAATACGTTAATAATAAATAGTTTTTTATATTTTAATAATTAAAAATTATAAAGTCATTAAGGTATAAAAATATTTGTGCTTTTTTGAAAAACTTTCATGTTTTCCATAAAACATATTCTAGAAGCTAATTTGAGAAAAAAAAATGGACCCTTATGGGGTTTGTTTGGATAGTGTTTCGTTACCTTTGGTAATAAGACTATCCTATAAGATTACCAATCAATATTTCCATTAATATGCCATATTTACATTTGATTCAACAAGCTTTCATATAATATTCTTATGTTTGGTTGACAATCATATAAGACTCTTAATTTTTATCTTTTACTAAAGTACTCTTTAAGCAAAAAAGAGAAAATATGTTGAATTACACATACTTGTTTATTAACTTATTAAACCAATATAATATATTTTGATAAAATTTCTAAGGTCTAACTAAAAGAAAACTACTATATGTCAAAGACGTAATATATTTTAAGTACTAAAAGGCACCTACTATTTAAATCTTAAAATAATGCTATAATTAAAGCATTGAGCATATATCACTTTTTTCAAGTTGACAAGGAATTGGAATCATTTTTAAGTACCTGAAATAAACAAAGTTGTGCAAATTTTAATGAAAGAACCTATAATTAATCATTTATTCAAAATATTCCTTCTTCTTTTTCATTCTAATTTAAGTTCCAATAATTTAGAAACGCAATTTCTGTATCTCTTTAATTTTTATATATCTTTTGATGGGAACTTTTGATAACCTAAGCATTATAAATATTTGACCTACGTCTGTTGAAAATAGTATAATACTTTCCAATCATTTAAAAAAATCTAAAAATATAAAGTAATTATTAACTCAATTGGCAAAGACAAAACAATGACATGCACAACTCTTTTAAAATATTACAATACCCAAAGTACTTACACAAGCTTCATTAAAGGAAAAGAAAAGAAAAGAAAAGTGTAAGATCGAATTAAAAAAACATAATGAAAATTATCCATACAATTAATTATGTATATCTCTACCAAAATTGTAGTAAGCTAAGCTATTATGTTTCCACATATACAATTTATAAATAAGCCACAAATTGATCTAATTGACAATTTACCACAAGCAGTAAACCAAAAAATTAAAGAAATGCACGGCATTATTAGTAGACAATTTTATCATCTTATACAATTAAAACAATGAATCAATGTGACAATATTTCTTAACCATTTAATTACCTAATTACATCTAAAAAACAATTAGAAAAGCTCCATTTTATCAGGGATCAACTAGAGTTATAGTGAGTAAAAACCATAAAAGCGCATTATAAAGAGTCATCACAAAATCAATTTCAAAGTGGCCAAAACCTTAGTGCATACAAGCCAAAAGAAAGCCACTCAATTCCTTATTTCATTAAACAACTTCTACAAGTTAGAGAAACACCAAGATGATTAATAAAAACCCTATTGTGAACTTCTATATTGAAATTTTCAATTTAAAAGCAAAGGATTATTTATAAACTTGAACCATGAACATGCACGACGTAAATCTCAGAAACAGAGCACCGCTGATGCTCCCCAAACATTAAATTGTTTACTTACTTTGCAATAGCTTAGAAAGACAAAGTTACTGAAATGATGAAATGTCACAGTTGGAATCACCATTTCCAACTAATTGTTTTTTTTCTCTTTATTTTTTTTCACTAAATGGAGACATCTACTTAGTCTCTTCAAGCCAACTCTGTGTATGCAAACCCAACCTAGCGACGTTACAAAATTCTTTTTGAATTATTTGGTTAAAATCAATATAAGAAAAAGTTTGAATCCATAACTTTTTATAGTTAAATTTAAATAGATTTTCAAGTTGTGTGAATTCTACATGCCTTTAACAATAGAATTGGAATAGCAAATGGATTGATAAGCATAGAATAAAGAATAATCCCATAAAAATCAAATATTAAAAAAAATAAATTAAGAAAAAAATGCCATTAGACTATCAAAAAAATAAATAAATAAATCGGTTAGGTAAGATTTCTATTTACATATGATAAATAAAGGCAAACAGACGTAGATATGTAAAAATAATTTACAAACCTTGGAGGAAAAAAGAGGCAAGGAGAAGAAGAGCAATGAAGAAAACCTTAACGTCAAAACTGAAAACCCAAAAAATTGAAGAAACGAAAATTCAACAAAATGTGAAAATGATGTAAAAGGAAAGGAAAACCATACCAAAAGAGAGGAGGCTAAGTTGAAAGCTAAAGAAGAGAAGGAGAAGTCAATAGAAGTAACTAAGTGGTTAAGAGGCAGAAATTGAAAAGAGACGTGGTATACGTTATAATTTAATGATATTTTAAAGGCAAACAAGATTGAAAACATAAAAAAATAAGGGTGAAAGTGACATAATATTACATTCAGAGCCAATGTAAAATAACCTACAAAAGGTGGATACTAGATTACTTCCAATATGATACTATAGGTAATATTACTGTTTAAGTACTAAATGTAATTAAATATATTCGAGATTGTGATACGACTATGATACGATATTCTTACTTTGTTCACTTTAAATTGGTGAGAACCGTTGTAAATAGCATATTTTTATACAAGCTAACAAAAATTAATTCATAATATTAGTAACATAAACTTTGGGTATTTTCTCATGGATGCAGACCACCGTAGTTGAACCACATATTTGTTTATGTTCTTGTAATTGTTTACTCTTTTATACTCCTTTTCATATAATATAGTATCCAAACTTATTACCTTCTGACATGGTATCAAAGCCTCAAATTTGTTTTGTTGTTACTTCTACCTATTATCTCTTTTGAGCTTGTCACGTGGTAGGCTTTTTTTTGTCTCCTTTGCCATTGTATACACATTATGAGGCCTATCAAAATGGTGTACTCACGTACCTATTAAATATTGTATTGTCTTTGATCTTATATTTGAGTTAGGATTCTTCAAATACCACTAATTGGTTTTAGATTAGACGTTTAACATGGTATCAAAGCAAGGTCTATTATATTCTTCTGCTTATGTTTTTCTTTTTTTCTTGCTGCATGTTCTGCCATGTTCCTCTACGTGTTCCACCATGTTCTTATTGTTTGTTTTACTATGTCAGGTTTTTCTATTATGTGTTATGCTACATTTTTGCTATGTTCTATCACATTAGATTTTCCTGCAATGTGCTACGTTGCATTTCCTATCACATGTTATTCCATGTGTTCTTGTTCATGCTACATGTCTAGCCATGTTAGATTTTTTTACAATGTGTTATGCCATGTCCTGTTCTATGTTATGTCATGTTATATTTTTACGTCATGTGTTTTGCCACATGATTCTTTGTTAGTTAACAATCTTAAGTTAGTATTTATGTAATACCACATTGATTTTAAAAGGTGTTAAAGTAATAAACATAGTAAAATATATTGGAAATTATTATAAGATATTCTTGCTCTGCTATTTCCTAAATTGGTGAGAATCGTCTATATAACTAAGGCACTTTGTATAAGCTAATACAA
>JBBYHO010000001.1:15008212-15063719 GCA_038382025.1 Adansonia gregorii | reverse complement strand
ATACATTCTAACCTTAAGTTGATCACAGATATCATGTGAGTGTATTACATAAATGACAAGGTCATTGGACTCAACGGTTATTTATAAAGCTTATATATTACCGTATATAATTGGAAGTACAATTTTACGTCTTTAGTGGTACGACTTTAAGATTAATAATTATATGATTAATTATTTAGTGTAGAATAATTAATATATAGATTATTGGAGCCTAATTATATATGTCTAATTGGTCCCTTCACTAGCTTAACATAATTCCTTAATAGTTGGTTATTGATCAGAATATCCAAAAGCAGAAAATTCTCAATATGGTGAAGTAGTATGCCGGATTCACTCACTTTAGAAGCGTAGGCATTTTCTTCGATAAACAAATGAAAATAATTTTTTGGTATTATTTATTTAGAATAAATATATTTAATTTGAATTAAATATTCAATTAGATGAGAATTTATAATTTAAATTAATTGTATTTATGTTCTAACAAATATAGAAATTAATTTAAATTAAATAGATATGAGAAATTAATTATTTATATAATTAATTTAATATCTATTAAGTTTTGTTTAAATATTTATTTATAAGTTAAATATGAATAATATTCTAAAAAAATTAAGAAAAATTATTTTCTTTATTTATTTTGATTTACGATTAAATTAATTATTTTATTGTAATTAATTTAATTTTGATAATTAGTACATAATTATTTTGTTCGAATAAAATTTTCATGATTAAGATTAGAGGTATGGCAAATAGTCAAGTAAATAAAATTAACAGTTTAATCATAATTAATTAGTATTCCGATTAAATGCGCTAAATTCCATAAATAATTTGGGCTAAAATATTGTCTATGGACACTAAAGCTTGGCCGAATTATAGTGGGCATCGATACTAGGGTTGGCACCATATGTGGGTTTTTTATGGAATTATAAAATAATTATTTTAATTAAAATTAAAATTAAGGCTACTTTTTAACTTAATATAAATAAAAGGCTTATGCATAGGGTTTCAGGTAGACCATTTATGCCACCCTCAAGGTTTCTAAGCACAACATCTCGTGACTTTTAACCTATTGGCACAAAAGTGGTCTTGAAGGATAATCAAGCCACACGAATCTGGATTTGATCGAGACAAAGAGTGCCCCCACACTCTACTATTCGAGAATTGGAGAATAGTGGAGAAGGCTAGTTAATTAAAGCTTTAACATGGATCTGGAATTCTTGAATAACATATTCAGATTTACAACTTAGGTAACTAATTAAGATGGTTTTATTGTATATAACAACATGATTTAATATAATTGGATTCAAAAAATTTTAAAAATGCCACTGCGCATCTGATCTATTGTTTTCTTGCAATTGGCATTCGAGCCAGATTGTGATTAAGTTGTATACACAAAATTTTAATCAAAATTCTCCTTAATTATGTATGGATTTAATTATTGGAGAGTTGGCATTCTAGGATTTTTGTTATTTTGCTTATCATGATATATATATATATATATATTATTTTTTGCCTATCATAATCCTTTAGATTTTAGAATTAATGTATCTAAGTTTTTATTGGGTTTGTTATTAGATAAGGTCTATCATCATCACATAGGTTTTTTTTTATTTTCTTCTTTTTTTTATGTAAATTGTACATGAAAGGTGAAGATTTGAAGACCATAAATTATTTTTGAATTAACCTATTTCTAACAATTAGAAAGCTATTCGAAATAAATAACTTCTATCCAAGATTAATAGCTTCTATTCGAAACTGATAGCCTAATGGCATGCAGATTCCCTGGGCATAGGTATTCGCATAGGGAAAACCTTAAAAACTTAAAAACCTTAAAACCCTAACCTGAGGCTATTAGGATTCAAACCCCAGTAGCCCTAGCCACTGCCACCATGGTCACTATCTAGTTCAAACCCTGGTAACAAGGGGCAACCTATGGTATAGCTAGGGTATGGCTTAATTGTACTTAGGGGTAGAGGAAGGGGCTACTGGGCATGCATGTGCACCTTTGGGTGTGCACACCTAACCTGGCAAGTGGTTGTGCATGCCTCTGGATGCAAGAGTGGGTGCTAACAGTGCACCCACCAACTTAAGTTTGCATGCACCCAAAGGTGGCCTATTGGGCCACCAGGGCATAAACCCAATGGCAATCCCGAGCTCATTTGGGGCCCAGTGTTGAGGTTACAAGCCTATGTGGGTTATGAGAAAATGTTGGGGGTTCAAACTCTAGCGAATTTTTCAGGCATTATTTGTAAAAAATTCTCACAAGTAATAGGCTCAGGCCTGTAACTGTTAAAAGATAGATGTTTTAGAGGTTGTGGGCTGTTTGATTTTTTATCATATTATGAAAATGGTTTTTTGTAAATATTTTATGGATATGAACAAACGAATTACATGTATGGAAACTACTGCATGAAGATGAAGCATAAATTCAAGACCCAAAGTTAGCTTTGGATAAAATTTTTGTAATTTCATTTTTATTTTGTATCTTTTATGATGGAATCATGGTTTGGCTAGTTAAATATTTTTCAGTCTATATGTTTTATTGATAGATGTATTTATATTATTTATTACATGCCATATAAAATAGGTGAATGCCACTGAGACTTATATTAATCATGCATATTAAAATCTTACATGATTTTAAAAATTGAGTGGATAGGTTTTAAATAGAACTCATGGCCTTCATTGTGATCCATATGTGAAAGCATGCTAACACCTCGCTCCAATTGTGCCTTGGCCATACCCCTCAGTAGGTCATCGACTGCCACCAGTATTCTAGATTGGATCTCCTATGTGGAAAATGTACTTAGGCATGTTCTATTTAAGATCATCCCTCGATGACTTGATTAATGCATGGATTAACTTTTGTAAACAATGGTTATACACTCAAAATTGGTTTAATAATAACCTACCTTTGAAACTTTGTTAGTTAAACTAGTGGGCAAAAAAAGATATTGTCTGTGTCTTAACCTAAAAGGATTTAAGGTGATATATATTAATTAGAAGGGTCCATGTTTTTGTCTATTTAAATTTTGATCACTATAGACACCTTATTTTGTCCAGGCCTTCATTAAAGGCATTAGAGTTCATTATTTTGAGCATTCTTTAAGTTCTATAGATGAGCATGGGTCAATTTCCCATCATTTCTGACCACAGCTAGGTAATTCAAAAAACCTAAGGTACATACAAGTCATATTGGTACATAGGTATCAAAACCAAGCTTTCATATAGCCAAAATTCAAATTTCACACGTAGTGTCGATACTAAAGGGTTTGGTATCGAACCTAAGGTGTGGTCTTGATACTTAGTATGTTCATATCGATACAGGCCTTGGTAATAGCTAAAGTTGTGATTTTTGGCAAAATGTATTAATACACAAGCAAAAGTATCAATACAAAGCCTTAAAGTATCGGCACAAGCCTCTGAGTCTCAAGATTGGAAATATTTTTTTGCTCTTGGTATCGATGCACAATTTATTGTATTGATAATCATAGGTAAAAGTTTCCTCTTGTATCGACACAAAATGTTTTCTATTGATACACTGAGGCATTTTAACCTAGTTCAAGCCATCTTTTAACCTTTGCACCATTGATCTAAAAATCTGATTCAAACCTAGTTTTGCCCCAATCAAAATTCATATCAAGCTTCAGTTTTGGGTTTATGATTGGATTTAATGAAAATTTTAAGGCTTAAATAGCCAATGATAAGGGACATTTTCATGAAATATATGGTTTGTCGAAGGTAGGCTTGGTTTTTCTCTAGTTACAGATTGCTACAGCCTTTTTGCATCAGTATTTTACATGGCAGAACCAATGGAAATAAGATCAGCTAAGCATAGTGCCTAGAATTATCTCCTAGTACATAAAAGAATTTCCCATAATGCCCTTACTTTTGGCTCAAAAAAATTGGCTGAACACACCCCATATAAAGGAGCCAATCTTGGCTTAGCAAAAAAAAAAAATCCGACAGACATCTCCATCCTGTTTTTAGCCATCTCTTAAAAAACCTTTAGCAAAACACTTTTAAAACATTGTTCCATTGACCTCCATCCCTCAGCCAAAAACTTCATTCCTATAGCTCCTCCAAACCTTATTAGAAAACCACCAAAAACTAAACCTTTTGCACATTATCATCCTTAAAACCCCTATCCATCAAATTATAACCAAAAAAGCTTTTTTTTTTTAATCTTTTATTGCTAAACAATAGCAAAGAGAAGGAAAAAAACTAAGCTTAAAGTTGCTTTATTTATCTTATATTTGTCATTTGCATTATTTTAAAGAGCCACTCATGGTGCCATGACTATTCTAGGTTTTCATGCATTATTATGGCCTTGGTTGTGGTAGTTTTAGGGTCTTTAGGATCTTTATGATGCTTTAATGGTGTTTGAGTGACCAAACATGCTTCTCATCATTTATGCCCTTGAAACAACCTATGTCCATGCATCTTTGACATTTTACATCTACCATCATATGTTTAGCACAGTCTTAAATCTTTATTCTAACAAGTTTATATATTCATGTATTTCCTTACATTTTTGTGAGTTTTATGGCATAAAAATGCTGCCTTGAAATTTTCAGCATGCTTTTCTTTGCTCAAATATGATCATATCACCTCCCTTAGCGTGATCTTTGATGTCATCTCCATGCACCTTATTTGTCTATTTTTTATGTCAAAATGTGATCTCTTGCTTGTTTGAATGTGTTGTTCATGTTCCTCCTTATATATGTTACATTATGTTCAAGATATTTTGTTAAAAACATTTTCTCGTTTGAAAAAAAAATTGATTTTTAAAGCAAAATCCTGAATTAAATCTATGCTACCTCCAATAGATGGGGACTAGCATAGATTTAATGTTTCCATAATATTGGTCTTCCAATCTTGTGGACAAATCAAACATTTTAGATCTGGATTCATGGTGGAATAAGTTCAATAATACTGTTATTCAAACAAAAATGACATTTTAGTTGATTAAAAACATTAAGCCTTGATCTCGAGCTTAACAACATCATTTGTGGCATAGTTAGTGACTTTTTCATTGTCCCAAACTACATTGGGATTATGGAATGAACTCGCAATGCCCATGTCACTCTTTTCTTTGTGTCATAGATGTTCACATGTCCATGGCTAGAGTTTGGCCCCAAAGAATCCAAAAACTATAATAGTTTATGTTCTTTTTCTCGGGTAGCACCATAGCCCGATTTTGAAAAATTATTTTTGAACCATAAATGAGTTTTCCAAAATTTCTTGATATTTTTCCCTTAATAGGCATTGAATTACCTTTCTAGCAGTACCTCGTTTACCCCCGAAAGCCTTCAAATAAACTTTGAATAAATTTGAGAATGGAGACAATGTGATGCTGTCTACTATTTTTTTAGAATCAAAATTTACCTGGTCTCCTGAATCACCATCAACAAGAGATCAAAGCTTCTCTAAATGCATCCAATTGGCTCCCCTATAACATAAGCCCTTTTAGGCTCCAATCAAGGCCTAGGACAAAAATATATTTTATTCAAATCCTTGATTTCCTATTTTTAAAATACTTTTTTTTTGGAAAATACCTTTTTAAAATATTGAAAATTTTTATCTTTGGGGATAGTCTAACCCTATCACTCTAAGGGGATACTCCAACCCCCTTTTTGACTAAAAATTCAAACTTTCTTTCTTGGATTTATTTGATATTCTTAATTATTCTCTTAAAACGTAAAAAATTCTCACTTTTGGGATACTCCAACCCTATCATTTCGAGTGGGTCCTTTAACCCCCTTTTTCACTAAAAATTCAAACTTTTTCTTTTAGATTTATTTAAGATCCCTAATTATTCTTTTAAAACATAAAAAATTCTCATTCTTGGGGATATTCCAACTCCGTTTTATATGCACTAAAAAAACTTAAATTTTTTTTTCGGATTTGTTTGAGATTCCTAATTAATTTCTTAAAATATCAAAATTTTATTTTAGGGGATACTTCAATCTCAACTCTTCGATGGGATACTCCAACCCCATTTTTACCTAAAAATCCAAAATTTTTTTTGCCTTCAGATATCTTGGATTGTTTCAATTAAAACCTTGCCATTTCTTAAATTGCCCCTAAATCCAAACATGTCTTAAACTTATTATTTCAGTTATTCTTTAATAATCGAAGACAATAATGGCATACATCATGATCATCCCTTTTTCCTACGTTCTTTTGTGTGTGATTGTTTTTTGTGAAATTATTTTTTTTATGTCTTACTAATATGTTTCTTTTTTTTTGCAGTGACCATCATGCATTCATGTTTAAAAATTATTTTTTTCTTCTAAAAAATAAAAATAAAAAATTTTACAAGGTGGTATGCTATGTCGACATCTCTCTAGTGCCTAACATATAATATTTGAATTTTCAAAATTTAATCCGAAAATTATTTTCATCAAAAATCTCTATGTTCCTCCCATATTCACAACACATAGGTGATATAAAATTTTGTATCAAAACTCACAAATATAATTTTTGCAAAAATTCATGCATTAAAGGGGATTATACCTAAATAATAACTAAACAAAATTGATTCGACCAAACCAAAATAAGATATAGTTATGGGGTACCAATTTCGGGTATCGTGGGGGTGCTAATCCATCCTCATGTGTAACCAACACATGAACCCCACCAATGAATCCCTAGATCTTATAGACTTTGAAGTCAATATTTCAAGTTTGGTAACTTGAAATGTTGTTTATAATAGGCATCTAATAATGCCTAGTCAAAAAAGTTGGTGGCAACTCGAAATTTATTGTTACTTCATGTAACTTTCCAAGAATAGTTGGATGAATGATTCATTTGAAAATCTCTCTCCTTTTTATATTATCAAGCATACTACGAATCCTAACCAAGGGCTAACTTAAAGGCTCCAACCAAACATCATAATTTTTAGTTGAACATGTTCCCACTTCAGATTATCTGAAGATAAAAAGGGTACATGATGATAGCTTGGCGACTCTATTGGGGACCATTTGGAGAATTAAGCCTGCAACTAGCTATATCTTGCTTGATTCTTGGCTTTTTTGAATTCTATCATGACTTGGTTATAATCCCCTTCCACCTTTGTTTATTAACTTTTTATCTTTCATGATTTTTTCCCTATGATTATCGGGGGCCATTTTGTTCCCTAATAAATATCAACTCAAATAAGCATGGTAATAAGGGAATAAAACAAAAGGTTTAATTGTTTCCCTAATACATACTGTGCACTTGCATGTGCATTAGATTCGCATTAAACACCATGGTTAACTCATAGTCCCAATTACTAGGAAGAAGTGAGCTATCTGTCTTCATGAGTATCCCTCCATATGGGTATGGTAAGACCTTCTGGGTTGTAAATTACCTATGATTCTTGTGAGTAGCCCTCCACATTTGCATAGGGAAATACATTCACTATATTGAATCCATTTCGGTAAACTTATGATACGCCTAGGATCGAGGTGCCTCGGTTATCTTTACAGGATGGAAAAATGATTTAGATACCAATTCGGGCATCCACTTAAACCCGTGTAGAGACCCTATGAGACAAAACATGTCAAACCATACTGAAGTGCTACTAAAATATCTTGAAGAATAGGGTCACTCGGGGAAACACTTCTTACCTGTACTCCTATAGACCATGTTAGGAAGGTGATAATAGATATAGTCGCCCACATTTCTTATTTTATTTCATGATAATTTTTTAAGGTGTGCTATTATGTTTTAAGGCTAACAACCTCTTTTAACAAGTGGGTGATAACGAATGAATGCCATCATTAACAATGCACATGTCATCATAAAAAATCATATCTGACCAAAATAAGCCATCAGGCTATCCAAACAATGGCTTAACATGTACTTTTCATAGGTGATGACAAACAAACATCACCACTTATCTTGTTAGTCTTGTCGTTGCAAGGTCCTGTGTCACTTTGCTAAAGGTAATTTTAACCCAGATGCGTCATTATGCCATCCATTTATTTTTTATTATCATGCTTGCACCTAGGCATCGTACTGCTTATTGTCGAGGTAATTTTTATGATTTATTTTTGTTGCTATTTTTTATATATACCCTTGTTTTTATGATTATTATTTCATGCAGTCACTGACTTGTTTCTTGTTGTTTTTCTATTTGCTGTATACATCATTTCATCATAATCATCATCATTATAAAACAATTAGCTAATGGTACAATAAGGGGTGTCTGTTATGGAGCAATAGTCCACTTTAGATTTAAAGCCTTTCAATGAAGTTCGAGCATGGTCAGAGCGTTAGTACTATGAAGATAGGGATGTTTTTAAACCCAGGTATGTGTTAATAATGCATGAAAGGGTCAAGAAATGGTGCCTTTAAAATGATTGGCAAGATCTGAAGCATGTATGGACCAGTTAGGATAATACTGAAAGGGAATTATTCACAAAGAGAGAGGGAGACATAGCCCTTTTACTCTAGTCCATTTGGATGTTGGTTGTTGCAAATAGCATCTTAGTTTGGAACCCAACATATCAATGTTTCTTTTTTAATCACGAAGATTTGGTCCCCACAGTTGACGAATACACTATTTTTCTCAATATTAAGAGGGGTACAACTGATAAAATATATAGTAAGGCTTTGCACTCTTCAACTTTCAAGTAAAGATTAGCTCAGATTCTCGAGTTGATACAGTCTTAGATTAAGGATCGTATTAAGATGAAGAGGAACAATGAGTGCATTTCATGGGCCAGTTTGAATGAAGCAATGGCGAGTACCGTTATATCTGAAAAGCTTAAGATATCTAAGCTTTGGCGATATATGGTCTGGCCATATTTCAAAAAACATTAGACTATTTTGAAGCTATGGTAGTAAATCCCTTTTCTCGATTATGCTGCAACACTAATCCAGCACTGGCCATCATTGCTGAAACTATTCCAACTCTAAGTTTTGTAAAGAAATAGGAATGGGTTACTTCATCAAATGTGTGCCACTTCTCTATAGTTGGCTTGTCAGTCACCCTTATCTCGAAGAAAAGTGGAATCATTGCTTTAACTTTATCGCCAAGGAATTGAGAAGGAATGGCCCCAAAACATGTCTGAGGAGCAATGGCTCTAGAAAATTTGGAACTTTAGTGGAAAAGAGGTGACATAGAAGGCCTTTAGTTTTCACCATAAATAATCATATGGTGATGTGAAGATTACAGTTGTGTGCAGCTTATGGGACTATAGGGAAGCACTAACTATGCACCCAGCTTAGTCGTATGAAAATTTTAGTGTCAATAATTTATTCTTTTTCTCCAAGACCTAGAGCAGTGAGATTTCAACTATGGCAAGCCTAATACAAGTCAAAAGTTTAGCTAGTTTTCCATGCTTGGAGACAAACTCGTTGCATAGAGAGGTATTTGAGAGGAAGTAGTATGACCTTGGGATATGACAATTAGAGGATCCATCACGTCAATAACTCTTTACCTTTTTCTGCTATTAGAACATCACGAGTATTAGTTGATGAATTTCCTTCTAAGATTGAATTGCTCAAACATGAGTTCAAACAAGAAAAAATGACATTTGCTAAGGAAATCACTTGCTTAAAGGAAGAAAATAGTTAGTTTAAAATGGACCTCTATCTTCGGGATACTGGGATAAACTAGGTTGTCAAGGAGAAAAACCACTTTAAGGAGGATCTCAAGAATGTAAAGAAAGACTATTTGGCCTTTAGTAAAGTAAGCAAGTCTTAGTGCCTTAGTAAGCTATCAGTTAAGTGGGAAACAGAAATTGCTAAACTTGAAAAGGAACTACGTCGATGTAAAAAAGAAACCAAGATCAATAAGGAGAAGCATATTGAACTCATGCCCTTGTATTAACTTATTGAAGGAAGAATGAATGACTAAAAGCTTAAGTCAAGGGTTTAAGAGCAAATTAGGTTGCATTTAAGACTTTAACACTTAGAATTCAACATTTAGAGCATTCTATTCAAGCTCACCAAGGCTAAGTTGATGAATTAGTGAAAGCCTCTGCACTACAAAAGCAAGAATGGCTCTAAATGGTTGGTAACACACAATAAAATTATCAAGACCATTACTGCCATCTCAAAGAGTAGATTTAGGTAGCTCAGTTACAGGCTAAGAACCTAATGGGCATAGCTTGATCCTTGACACATGACATCTTACCCATAAAAACTTATGAACAAGAATTATTGTATTTTATGGAACATATGATCAAGCAATGTAACAGTGTTAAGCATTTCTGAATGTTATCATCTAATTAGGATATTTTGTTGCTTTAATGAAAGATGCTAGTAATGAAGCTATTCCTTAAGTTTGATTATCCCATGTACATTTGCATGACTAATCTAATCCTTTTACTACTTCATGCATTTATGTTAATTGTCATCTAATTGCATGCCCATCTACATCTCATCAAACATGTTCATGACACTTAATAAAAGTCTAATTAGATAATAATCTAAAGTGAAGGTGCTCTAAAACACAGAACCTATAGTTTGTCATTGGTATAACACTTACACTCATCAAAAAGTGATGGAAAACTATCACCAAGCATGCATTGAGAAACTTGAACTCATGTATAGGGAGTCTCAAGAGCAATCACTTTGTAAGAATGAAGAACTCCATGGTTAGATTGTGGAATTGACTATGCTATTATTTGAGGTTTTGAAGGAAAAAAAGGGTAAACAAGAATGGTCAACACAGCAAAAGAACCAGGTAATCCCGAAAGAAACTTGAATGGTGGTAGTAAAGCCACTAATGCTTAGGAAGGGGCATTACATGGATAACATCCTCTGACAGCAAATATCCCATTAACTCAGTCATTCATTTGCATTAACCTTGCAACTACATCTAATTTGGCATAAGGATTTCAGGGTTTAAGCTCTTCATCGGCAAGGCCTATAGTCTTAGATCTCGATGAGCAAATGGAATAGGAAAAGTGAAAAGGTTTTTGGAGAATGATGAAGGCTTGGATAGGTATCAATCATTGGAAAAGTACTTTCTAGCTATCGAAGAAAGTGACAAATTTAGGTTTGTCGACTTAAAATCTTTAGGATTGGTTTTCAGTCCCATCATCCTACCCAAATTCAAACTACTAGGTTTTAAAAAATACAATGGGACTACAAACCCTATGACACATCTTCATATGTACTACCATAAGATAGACAGATATGAAAAGAATGAAATCTGTTGATTCATTGCTTCCAGGATAGTTAACTAGGGCAACTATCTGATGGTATATAGAGGTTGATCCGATAAAGATTCAGGCATAAGTAGATTTGGCTCGTGCCTTCTTTGATCAATATAAGCAAGTGTCTAATTGGGCCTAGTTCATCTCTTCCTCATGAACATGGAAAAGAAAGCCTCTGAGACCTTCAGGCAATATGCACAAATGTGGATAAAGAAAGAAGCTCAAGTTCACCTTCCTTTGATTAAGAAAGAGATGACAATCATGTTCATCAGCAATTTGCAAGCTCCCTACCACAAAAGATTAGTGGGAAATGCCATAAAATTTTTTTTTGATATAGTCATATCGAATGAAATGATTGATAACGCTATCAAAAGTGGCAAGATATCTATTTAAGAATCATCCAGGTCAGTCAAAAAGTTAATAACTAAGGGTAAGAAGAAAGATGTAAATACTCTTAGCAAAAGTCCTCTAGGTTGAATTGAAATCATATCTAGTGTTGGGCTTATCCTTCCCAAACATGTTACATCCAGGTTTTAACCCTTACTCATTGATGCCATAAAGAATCCATTCTGCCAAGATCATTTCGACAATGAGCTTCATGTTGAATCTCGTTCAAAACATAGCCTCGAGTGCACAATCTCATAATACAAACAATGCAAGAGCTTCAAATAATCAAGAGGTACCTCAAGAAAGGGAACACTTGAAGCCACTTCTTTACTCCTACAAAGAAATTTACTCCCATCTATTGGTAGGTCAACTAGTGGCCTCAATATTCCATACCCTAAATGATATGATGAAAATGCCTATTATGAGTACCATGCTAGGGTGCAAGGCCACTTTATTAAGAATTACGCCTCATTTAAGAGAAAAGTACAGGGTCTACTAGAAAACGTATGATTGAAGCCTAACAATGGCCTAGACTTAACATTAAAGCTAATCCACTTCCTAACAATGCAAACCTAAGAGAAAACAATATGATTGAAGGGAAAAAATGTTGGTTAAAAAAAAGCATCAAAAAAGTTAAAAACATGATGAATAAAGTATGATAGGCTTTTGTGAAGGCAATAATAGTGTCAACTATCGAAAACCAGAGTAATGAAACCATTGAACCATGTTGCTGCCACTGTAAATTAAAGGCACACTTTGTAACACTGCACACTTTTCCCAGAGATAGTCCAAGGACGATGGACCAGCCTGAAATTGAGTTCTATAAGGAACAGGACAAGCACATTGGTCCATCTATTAATGCCATAGATGAGGCGAGACTTGCCATCAATAGGGGTTCAAGTTGTTTCTCTTTCATGAACATGGAAAAAAAGTTGACGAAAGCTTCAAGCAATATGCTTGGAGATGAATGGATGAGGCCACCTAGATTCACCCTTTGCTGACAAAGAAAGAAATGATTATTAGATTTATTGGCACATTACAAGCACCTTATTATAAGGAGATAATAAAGAAAGTCCCAAAGAGCTTTATAGATGTAGTCATATTGTGTGGAACAATTGAAGAGGCCATAAAAGATGACTCAGGCCATACCTTCAAGCATAAAAGAAAAGAAAAAATAGAGGCCAAACAACAACCAAAATCTAGTATTAAAGCCAATTTATCTCTAAATCATGCTGAGTTTTATGTGAGTAGAATGGCCATTGAAAAAGATTATGAGGTCATAGAAAACTTAGATAAGGTAAAAAAGCTAATGAATTTGGTCCAATAAATCTTGGTACAAGCCAAATTAGCCAATAGGGTTGAAAGGATGAAAAAAGGAGCCAATGAATTTTGCAATTTCCATATTGTCTATGGCTATACTCTTCAAACATGCAAAGCATTTCATACTAGTTCAAAGAATGATAAATGAAGGCAGTATTGAATTCTATGATAAAAAGTGAGCTTCATATACCCAAATAGCAAATATTGTATTGTATATCAATGCCACAAAGTAGGATGAAAGCAATCCTCTTTATGAGGTTATAAGGCGATTGATTTTGTTTTACAACTAACTGAGAGTCAAAATGACTCTTGTTTATTCCATGCCGAAGATGATCATCTAACTTTCACCCTCTTTCTCTTATAAGGATGATAAAACAGTTTCTTGAAAATACAAAAGAAAAACTTATTCACTAGAGAATCGAGTCAGCAAGTGGTAAATGTTAACCTTTCAAAGGTAAGCCACCTAACTCAAAATGGTAGATGTTATGCCCCAGTAACATCAAGAGGTGAAACTTAGTAAAGAATGCTACTTTAGTTTATCAAGCACCAAAGTCTATGACTAAATACTTAGATTCGATAGCTGTTAAGAAGCCAGTGAGAGAGAAAGAAGCTATGAAATTCCTTAAGTGCATCAAGCATAACAAACACATCATCATTGATCCATTGAAGAAGCAACCTACCAAAATATCTGCGTTGTCACTACTATAGAATTTTGAAGCTCATAGAAATGCTCTTCTCAAGGTTCTAAATGAGGCATATGTTTTTCCAGACATCCTAATAGACCAATTGGATCACCTAGTAAGTAACATCATTGCCAACAACTATATATCTTTTAGTGATGATGAAATCCTTTATGGAGGAAGAGGAAATTATAAAGCTCTTCATATCACCACTTACTGCAAAGGTAGCATGCTGCCCAAAGTGCTCACTAGTAATGGGTTGGCTTTAAATGTAATGCTTGTATCATGCTTAAACAAGCTCCCTATTGATGCAACTTATATATAGAACAACCACATGATTATGCGAATATTCAATGGAACTTGTAAAAGTTCACGGTAAACATCACCATTCCACTCCAAATTAGGCCATGCACTTATGAAGTAGACTTTAATGGACTGGATATTGCACCATCATATAACTACCTATTGGAAATACCTTGGATTCACTCTGTAAGGGCAGTGCCATCATCATTGTATCAAAAGTTAAAATTCATCATCGAAAACAAGGTTGTCAGTCTCAGAAGAAAAGAAGATATCATTGTTGCTACCTTAACTGATGCCCTATATATTGAACTCAGTAAAGATATTCCAGAACCCTTATTTTAATCCTTCGAATTTATCTTATTTATGTTAGGGAGGGATGCCAATACATAAGCCTCATCTATCAAAGAGCACTTACATGGGTCTAAAGTTAACTGTAGGTCAAGGTGCCTAGGCCGAAAAAGGACTCACAGAACCCTCCAAGGGAGTGCTAGAGCCTTGAGAGTTGTCAACCAAATTGGTAAAAATATGGTCAGGATTCAAGCCCAAAGTGCTGCATAACAGAAAACAAGCTCAAAAAAACTATGACAAAAGGATGACTTGTTTGTTGGGATAGGACATGGGATATGAACCAATGATGTTTGCACCATTTTGAGAAAGTTTTTGTCTAAGAGGACATTTGAATATTGGCTCTACCAATGTTATACTTATACTTAATAAGGCCTTTAAGGATCTTTTTATCCAAGCAACATCTAGGATTTGTTTCAAGTGCTTGGACAAAAATCAAGATTTCTGTATTATTCAAGTTCATTTCAAAGTAATGCTATGAACTAAACCTACATGCTTTTACGCATAAGCATTCTAGGATCCTTTGTACAGTTATCTTTTTATTAAGTATTATTAATGAAAATGACTAAGCATTATGTATTTCATCTTTTGTGTTCATTTTCATAATTCTTACCAATTAATAGCCCTTTCTTTACATATTTTTCACCTATATTATTCTTTTTCCATATTTTTGAGTACTCGGATGAAGGTGACATGAATATTCATATTGAGACTTTGAATATCAATTTTGAGCAACCAATCTACACCGATGAAGTCAAGGCTAAAAGGGATTTTAAGGAACACTTTACACCTTCAAACCTACTTAGACTAATTGAACAAGAAGGAAAACAGATATTACCTCACGAGAAACCCACTGAAACCATAAAATTTTGAATAAAAAAGATAAAAAAAGTCAAATTTGAACCTTTATAAGTTTATCAACCTAAACTAAACTAATAAGTCTCTTTCAAGAATTTAAGGATTATTTATTTGGTCTTACTAAACATGCTCATATTAGACAACAGCATTGCGATCCATAAACTTTCCCTCAAACCTAAGTGTAAGTCCATACAATAAAAGCTTAGAAGAATGAAACCTAGAATGCTTCTAAAGATCAAAGAAAAAATGAAAAAGCAACTTGATGCAGGACTTCTTGAAGTAGCCAAATACCCGAATGGGTAGCCAATATAGTCCTAGTTCCTAATAAGGATGGTAAAGTGTAGATGTATGTAAATTATAGGGAATTGAATCGAGCTAATCTAAAAGACAATTTCCCTTTGCTCCATATCAACACTTTAGTAAACAACATTGCCAAAAATGTGTCGTTTTCCTTTATGGATGGATTTTTAGGTTACAAGTAAATTAAAATGGTAGATGAAGACATCAAGAAGACCACTTTCATGATCGTGGAAGCATTTTTTATAATAAAGTGATGCCTTTTAAGCTTAAAAACACTCGGGTAACCTATCAATAGGTAATGGTAACATTGTTCCATACCCTCATGCATAAGGAAATAGATGTTTTTATGGATGATATGATCGCTAAATTGCTAAAGAAGAGTGAATATGTGGTCAACTTGCTAAAACTCTTTAAACAGCTTTGTAAATATTAGCTTAAGTTAAACCCTGCCAAATGCTTATTTGTGTTACATTTAAAAACCTATTAGGCTTTATTGTAAGCAAAAAATGAATAAAAGTTAATCTTGACTAGGTCAAGGCCATTCAGAACCTACCACCACCTCAAACGCCGAAAGAAGTGAGGGTTTCTTGGGAAGGTTGAACTATATAACTTGATTTATATCTCAGCTGAATGATAAGTGCGACCAATCTGTCAACTACTTCGAAAACAAAATCCTAGAGAATGGAACGAAAAATTCCAAAAGGCTTTTGATAAGGTGAAACACTATCTTTCAAAACCTTCAGTACTTGCACGACTAGTGCCTAGTCGACCTTTAATCTTTATTTATCAATTTTCAACAAGTTAATGGGCTACATATTAGGTCAATATTACTAGTCGAGAAAGAAGTAATAGGCTATCTATTATTTGAGCAAGAAGTTCATGAAATATGAAAGTAACTATGTAGTTGTAAGGAAGCTATGTTGTGTTCTAGCTTGGATAGCTTAGAGGTTAAGACCATACATGCTATACCATACCAAATGCCTGATTGCCAAACTTGATCCCATTAAATGTTTTTGCAAGGCCCTTGCTTTCTCAGAGAGATTGATCGGGTTGCAAGTCTTGCTTTCTGAAAATGACATTGTGTACATAAACCAAAAAGCCATCAAGGGCATCGTATAACAAATTTTTTAACAAGCTAAGCAACAGATGACTATCAACCATTAAATCTCGAGCTTTTAAATGAAGACTTAATATGCATATCTGAGGCAAATGCCATAGCCTGTTATAGTTTATCTTGGAAAATATACTTTGATGGAGCTTTGAATGTGTTGGGACATGGAATCAGGTCAATTTTTATCTCACCTAATGGAAACTACTGCCTTTTTACCATGAGATTGAACTTCAACTGCACCAACAATATAATTGAATACTAGACTGTATCATAGGACTCTAAGCCACCATTGAAAAAGGTATCTGAACACCGCTAGTATTTGGAGATTTAGCCCTTATTATATACCAACTAAAGGAGAATGACAAATATGTGATGCTAAATTGAGCCATTATAGGAATCTAATCTTGAAACTCAGAAAAGAATCCTATGATATCAATTTTCTGCATTTACCTCGAAAAGAAAACCAGATCGTTGAAGCCTTAGCCACTTTGTCGACCATGTTCAAAGTCAATCAAGAATCAAACATTACCCTTATTCAGATATGCATTTATATGACTCTAGCATAATGTCAAAATGACAAAGAAGAGAGGGACAACTTGCCATGGTATTATGACATCGTTCAACACATCAAAGGTTAGCAATATCCCAAGCGCCCACCAAAATTGACAAGAGAACCATTCGAAAGATAGTTGCAAGCTTTATTTTGGATAGTAAAGTTTTGTATAAGAAAAGTTGGGATCAAATACTATTGTGTGCATAGATACCTCCAAAGCTGAAAGAATTTTCACAAAAGTCCATGAAGGAATTTACAGTACGTATTCTAATGAACATCGAATGGCAAAACAAATCATATGATCAGGCTACTATCATTTGAATTTTGAAAAAAACTATGTTGACTATTCTTGGAAATGCTATAAATGCCAAATCTACATGGATAAAATACATGTCCCATCAACACCTCTATATGTTATGATAGCTTTGTGACCTATTTCTATTATGGTATGGACAATATTGGACCGATTACCTCTAAGGCTTTAAATGGGTACCATTTCATTCTGGTCGATATTGATTATTTCACCAAATGGGTGAATGTAGCTGCACATACTAATGTCACTAAATCTGTTGTATGCAAATTCATGGAATGAGATATCATTTGTAGATATGGCCTTTTCGAGCAAATCACTATTGATAATGCATGCAACTTGAAAAACAAAATGATGCAAGCAATCTACTCTCAGTTTAAGATCTAGTATTAAAATTTCATCCCATACCATTAAAAAATGAATGCGGCAATTGAAGTAGGCAACAAGAATATCAAGAAGATAGTTGAAAAGATGGCTAAAATCTGCAAAGATTGGCAAGAAAAGTTACCTTTTACATTACATGCCTATCACACAGTAATACGAACTTTTATGGATGCTACCTCATTCTTCTTAGTCTAAAGCATGGAGGCTATCCCACCTATTGAGGTTAAAATCCTTTCACTCAGAGTCTTAATGGAATCACAACTTAAAGAGGTTGAATGGGTCAAGAACTGATATGAGCAATTCAATCTCATCGAAAAGAAAAGAATGAAAGCCAATTGTCATAGGCAGATATATCAAAAACGCATCATAAGAGCCCATAGAAAAAAGGTCCATCCTCGTCAGTTTCGAAAAGGTGACCTAGTACTCAAACAAATCTTTCTAATCTATAAAGATGCTCAAGGAAAATGGACTCCAAATTGGGAAAGACTACAAGTGGTAAAGCAAGTATTTTTCAAACAAGCTCTAATTTTAACCAAAAAGGACAGTAGCGATTTGCCTAATCCCATGAATTCTATTCCATTAATAAACACTATGCTTGAAAAAGTTCTAGGATGAAAACCTAAAAGGGCATCTTATTCTCATTCTACTTCCACTCTTAAAAAAATGATAAAAACCCTAAAGGGTATTTAGAAAAATAAGTCAGCTTAAGTTAAATACCTGAAAGGGCAGCTTAAGTGACCGAACTCTCCCTCACCCAAACCAAATCAAGCCTAAACTATCACCAGCCTAGACCAACACCAATTTAACATACACTCACAAGCCCAATGAAAACACCAAATCATAACCTAATTCATTTATTCTATACCAACCTACTCTATTGAATCTTATCCTTACTTGTACTTGAAAAATAGAGACTACCTAACCTCAAGCTTGCATATTACCGTGGGGCAATTTGAAGAATCTTTTTGTAAGTTAATAGGATTAACTACTTGAGAAAGGTTTTTAGAACCAATCAGTGGAAGACTTATATCATCAGCATCAGGGTTTAAGCGGCCTAAAAAACCTTTCTGAGCTCTTTTGTATCTTAAAATCTTTTGTGATCCCATAATTTGTCATAACTTGTACCTTTTTTCATTTGAATGAAATATATTATTTTGATTTCTTCCAAGAACCTTTTGTAATTCTTGCAACCTATGTTGCATCATTTTTATCACTTAGTTGATAATGCTTGATAAATCAATAGAACTAATAACAGGACTTCTTAGTATTACTTAGAAAGATAAAACTTTACAAGATTTTGTTTCATGTCTAAAAACTGAGAATGAACCTTAAGGCCATAGTTGATCTTGCCCTTGGACCATACATCTTAAAAACATACTCAAAACCTTTCCTTAGTAAACATAGCCTAAAGGTAAAGGGCAAAAATTCTTTTCCAACTATCTTCCTAATGAACAAAGTTTAGAACAATCCACCCAGACCATCAAAGACATTTTTTGAATCATAATTGGCAAAAAGAAATCCTACACACTTATCCGCAAACGTATTGCAATCAAAAGTCCCTAAATGTGAGCCATTTAAGCTGAGGTCTGTCCCTTCACAATCATGGACCATCCATGGCCCCAAAAATGGCCTTAACATTTGAAACTTATGGAAATCTAGAGTGAGATTGACAAACTACACTGCTATAAGCCACCTTCTTAAACTTATAAAAGGTTAGAAGATCGAAAAAGCCTAAAAAATCACTATATTAGATTTTTAAATCATCACTTTTGCATCATTTAAGCATGCATTGGCATTATTGAGCAGCTAACATTCTTTAGGTATAAACTCCTATGCTCAAACGTCAAAATTAAATAAAACCTCATGCTTTCAAAAAGCCTTGAAAAATTCCACGTTGGAATCTTTCATCTCCGTAAATTAAGAAAGCCATTTAAGAAAGATGCCTAAACTCATATCTTTTTAGTCCTCAAAGTGCAAGAAAATTTTTTCCTTTTAGTACCCAAATAGCATGATGCCTTCTTTTTCATTTTATTCCTCAATAAGCAACACACGTTTTCTTTTTTGTCCTCAAAAAGCATGATGCCTTCTTTTTCTTTTACTCCTCAAAGAGCAGAACACTTTTTCTTTTTAGTCTTCAAAGAGCATGAGCTTTTTTTTTTCTTACTCTTTAAAGAGTAGGATACTTTTTTTTTCTTTTCAGTCTTTAAAGAGTAGGACACTTTTCTCTTTTAGTCCTCTAAGAGTAGGATGCCTTTTTTTTTTTAAGTCCTTAAAAAGCAGGATACCTTATCTTTTATTAGTCTTCAAAAATTAGCTTGCCTTCTTTTTCTTTTTAATCCTTAAAGAGCAAGAAACTTTTTCTTTCTTTTTAGTCCTTAAAAAGTAGGATGACTTCTTTTTCTTTTTAGTATTCAAAGAGTACGATGCCTTCTTTTTCTTTTTAGTCCTCAAAAAGCAAGAGTTTACCTACCTCAGTCCTCAAAAAATAAGATGCTTACCTGCCTCAATCCTTAAAAAGCAGGATGCTAAAGTAGGATGCCTACCTACCTTAGTCCTCATAGCATAAGATGCTTACCTACCGTAGTCCTCAAAAAGTAGAACAGTTACCTACATTCATCTTCAAAGAGTACAACACCTATTTATCTCAATCCTCAAAGAGCAGGATGCTTACCTATCTCAGTCTTTAAATAGCAGGATGTTTACCTACCTTAGTCCTTAAAGAGCAAGATGCTACATGCCTTAGTCCTCAAAGAGCAGGACACCCACCTACCTTAGTCCATAAAGAGCTAGACACTTATCAAGTCAAAGCCCACACTAGCTAGTGCTTGTCTAGGGGGTTAAATGTAGGAAACCATAAACCTAGTAGAGGGTCAAACCCTAGAAAACTCATTAAATTGTTCTTATTTGTTAGGATCATTGCTAACAAATTCAGCCTATCTTAATATAATATTAGCAAGATCTCTATTTTCCTATAAGCACTCAAAAGGCATTATTTTACCCCTAAACAAAATAGTGTCTACTTTTTTGCTCTATTCCTGATACTTAATAAATGCCAAAGAGGGTAGTTATAGACACCCTCTTTTGTCTAGGCCATCATCATAGGCATTAGAGGTCATTATTTTGAGTATCTTTTAAATTCTAGAGGTGAGCACAAGTTAATTTCCTATCATTTCTAACCAAAGCTAGGTAATTTAGAGAGCCAAACATACGTATGAGTCATATTAGTGCATAGGTATTAAAACTAAGCTTTCACATTGCCAAAATTCAAAATTTCACATGTAGTATCAATACAAGAAGGTTTGGTGTTGATACCTAATGTGTGGTTTTGACACTTAGTGTATTTATATCGATACAGGCCTTGGTAGCAGTTAAAGTTACAATTTTTGGCAAAATATATCGATACAAAACCTTGAAGTATAGTTATAAGCATCTAAGTCTCAACACTAGAAATAACTTTTTTCCTCTTAGTATTGATACACACTTCATTGTATCGATACTCATAGGTAAAAGTTGCCTTTTATAGTGATGCAAAATGTTTTATATCAATATACCAAGGCATCTTTGCCCAGTTTGAGTCATCTTTCAACGTTGCCATCATTGATCTAAAAATCCAATTTAAACTCGATTTTACCCCTAAAATCATTAGAATTTATATTAAGCTTTGGCTTTGGGCTTATGATTGGATTTAAGTAAATTTTGTAGGCATAAATAGCCAAAGACAAGGGATTTTTTCATGAAATAAATGGTTTATCAAAGTGCATGCTTAGCTCTTCTCTAGTTGTAGACTGCTAACAGCCTTTCTGCACCATTTGCATGGCAGAACCAATAAAAATAAGATCAGCTAAGCATAGTATTTGGAATTGCATCCTTGTACATAAGGGAAAATCACATAATGCCTTTACTTTTGGCTCAAAAACATTGGCTAAACACACTTCTTATAGAGAAGCCAATCTTGGCTTAGCACAAAAAATCCTACAAACATTTCCTCTTATGATTAAACATCTCTGAAAAAACCTTGAACAACTTATAGAGCCAAAACACTCTTAATAAATTATTCTGTTAACCTCTATCTTTTAGCCAAAAACTTTTTTCCTATAGCTCCTCTAAACTTGTACCGAAAAGCCTCTAAAAACTCAACCTTTCACACACTATCAACCTTAAAACCCCCTCTATCAATATTATGACCAAAAACACTTTTTTCTTTCATCTTTTTCTTGCAAGATAATAGCAAAGAGAAGGAAAAAACTAAGCTTACAGTTTTTGCTTCAAGTACAGAGGAAAGTTAAAGGCTTTTTTGGTATATTTCCTCTACCTTGCTCAATTTACCTTTTATTTTTATCATTTGCATCATTTTAGTGGGCCAATCATGGTGCCATGACCATTCTAAGGTTCTAATGCATTATCGTGGCCTTGGTTGTGGTAGTTTTAGGGCCTACAGGATATTTTTTGATGCCTTAATGGTGCTTAAGTGACCAAACATGCTCCTCACTATTTTTACATCAAAACAGCCCTTGTTCATACATCTTTGACATGTTACATCCACCATCATACACTTAACACTTTCTTGAAACTTCATCCTAGCATTTTTAATATCTTCATGTATTTCCTTACATTTTAGTGAGTTTCATGGCATAAAAATGCTATCTTGAAATTCTAGCATGCTTTTCTTTGCTCAAATATGACCATATCACCTTCCTAACATGATCTATGGTGTCATCTCTATGCAACTTATTTGTCACCTCTTACATTTTCATTATCTTTTTTTATGTCAAAATGTCATTTTTTACTTCTTTGAATGTGTTGTTCATGTTCCTCCTTTTGTATGTTACATTATATTCATGAAATTTTGTTTAAAACATTTTTTTCTTTGAAAAAAATTAATTTTCAGAATAAATCCCTATATTAAGTCTATGCCAACTCTAATAAATAGAGACTAGCATGGAGTTAATGTCTCCATAATATTGGTCTTATAAGCTTAGGGACAAATCAAAAATTTCAAATTTGGATTCATGGTGGAATAAGTTAAATAATACTGTTATTCAAACAAAAATGACTTTTTTAGTTGATTAAAAACATGAAGCCTTCTTGAGCTTAATAACATCATTTATGGCATGGTTAGCTAGTTGTTTCACTATCCCAAACTACTTCGAGATTACGGAATAAACTTATGATGCCTATGTCACTCTTTTCTTTGTGTCACAGATGTTCATTGCTAACATATTTGCTAGGGTCATTGCCGACATATTTATTCTATCTCAATGTAATGCTAACTAGATCCCCATTTTCCTATAGGCACTCAAAAAGCATTATTTTACCTCAGACAAAATAGTGCCTATTTGTCTTTGGCCTATTTTTGATACTTAACAATGGCCAAAGAGGAGCAACTATAGACACTTTATTTGTCTAAGCCATTATCAGAGGCATTGAAGGTCATTATTTTAAGCATTGATTTAATTCTACATATGAGCATGAGTTAATTTCCCATCATTTCTAACCAAAGCCAGGTAATTTAAAGAGCCAAAGGGACATACAAGTCATATTGATGCTTAGGTATCAAACTAAGCTTTCACATTACCAGAATTCAAATTTCACATGTAGTACCGATATAAAAGGGTTTGGTATTAATACCTAAGGTATGGTCTTACTACTTAATGCATTTGTATCAATACAAGTCTTAGTAATAGCAAAAATTATGATTTTTAGCAAAATGTACCGATACAGAAGCTGAAGTATCATTACAAAGCCTTGAAGTATCGAAATAGGCCTCTAAATCTTGAGATTGGAAACAATTTTTACTCTTGATATCAATATGCACTTCATTGTATCAATACTCAATGGTAAAAGTTACCTTTTGTATCGACAAAGGCATTTTCGCCCAATTTGAGCCATCTTTCAACCTTTGCACTATTGACCTGAAAATCTAGTTTAAACCTGGTTTTACTCCAAAAATCATCAAATTTTATATCAAGCTTCAGCTTTGAGCTTATGATTGGATCTAAATGAATTTTTGAGGCCTACATAGCTAATGACAAGTGAGATTTTCATTAAATATATGGTTTGTCAAAGGGCAAGCTTGGCTTTCCTCCAGTTGCAGACTACTAAAGCCTTTAACAATTCTAGGTACTATGCTCAGCTGATCTTATTTCCATTAGTTCTGCCAGTAAAGTAGCTTTTCCAAACCCTACTAAAAAATCTCTAAAAACTCAACCTTTCACACATTATCAACCATAAAACCCTTTTTCATCAACATTATGACCAAAAAAGCTTCTTCTTTCATCCTTTTCTTGCTAAACAATAGCAAAGAGAAGGAAAAAACTGAATTCAAAGTTGCTACTTCAAGGAAAGAGGAAAGTTACAAGGGGTTTTTGGTATATTTTATCTACCTTGCTCTGTTTATTTTTTGTTTTTATTATTTGCATTATTTTAGTCAGCCATTCATGGTGCTATGACCATTCGAGGGTTCTCATGCATTATTGTGGCTTCGTTGTGGTAGTTTTAAGGCCTAGAGGATTTTTTTATGCTTTAGTGGCACTTAAGTGGCTAAACATGCTTTTCATCATTTTTTTCCATCAAAACAACCCTTGTCTATGCATCTTTGACATGTTACATCCACCATATATGCTTAACTCAATCTTGAATTTTTATTCTAACATGTTTTTAAATATGTTCATGTACTGCCTTATATTTTGGTGAGTTTCATGGCATAAAAATGCCGTCTTGAAAATTCTAACATGCTTTTCTTTGCTCAAATACGATCATATCACCTACCCTAACATAATAATTGATGTTATCTCTATGCACCTTATTTATTACCTTATTGCATTTTCGTCATCTTTTTTATGTCAAAATGTCATCTCTTACTTAATTGAATGTGTAATTCATGTTCCTCTTTATGTATGTTACATTATGTTCATGACATTTGTTAAAAACATTTTCCCATTAGAAAAATCTGATTTTCAAAACAAATCCCTAAATTAAGTCTACGCTACCTCTAATAAATAGGGACTAGCATAGATTTAATGTTTCCATAATATTAGTCTTCCAATATTGGGGACAAATCAAACATTTTAGATCTAGATTCATGGTGGAATAAATTAAATAATATTGTTATTCAAACAAAAATGACCTTTCTAGTTGATTAAACACATTAAGCCTTGATCTCAAGCTTAACAGCATCATTTATGGCATGGTTCGCAGGTTATTTCATCATCCAAAAGTACTCTAGGAATATAGAATAAACTTGCGATGCCTATGTCACTTTTTTTTCTTTGTCGTGGATGTTCGGATGTCCATGGCTCAAGTTTAACCCTAAAGAACCCAAAAAATCAAATAAAACCATAAATGATTTTTTTAGAATTTCGTGATATTTTTCCCTTAAAGGGCATCAAATTACCTTTCCACCGATACCTTGCTTTCCCCCTGAAGCCGTTAGATGAACATGGAATAAATTCAAGAATGGAGGGAGTGCAATGCTATCCACTATTTTTTAGAATCAAAATTAACCATGGTTTCCTAAATCACCATCATTGAGACATCAAAGCTTCTCAAAATACAAATGATTGGCTCCTTTATAACATGAGCCCCTTTAGGCTATGATCAAGGCTTAAGACAAAAATATATTGTATTCAAATCCTTGATTTTTTTTATTTTTAAAATACTCTTTTTTCTAAAATTTCTTTTAAAGCATAAAAAATTTTCATCTTTGGGGATACTCTAATCCTATCACTCTAAGGGGATACTCTAACCCTGTTTTCCATTAAAAATTCAAACTTTTTCTCTCAATTTTATTTGAGATTCCTAACTATTCTTTTAAAACATAAAAAATTCTCACTTCTAGGATATTCCAACCTTATCACTCCGAAGAGATAATCCAACCCTATAATTTAAACTTTTATCTTGGATTTATTTAAGATCCCTAATTATTCTCTTAAAACATCAATAACTCTCATTCTTGGGGATACTGCAACCCTATCTCTCTGAAAGGACATGCACTAAAAAAACATAAATTCTTCTCTCGAATTTGTTTAAGATTCCTAATTATGTTCTTAAAATATCAAAATTTATCTTATAGGATACTTCAATCCCACCTCTTTGAGGGGATACTTCAACATCTTTTTACCTAAAAAGCCATAATTTTTTTCCTTTTTGATAGCTCAGATTATTTCAATTGAACCTTTTTATTCCTCAAATTACCATCGAATTGAAACACATCTCAAAATTATCATTCGGTTATTATTTAATAATCAAAAACAATTATGAGATACATCTTGATTGTCCCTCATTCTTACTTTTTTTAATGTGATTTTTTTGTGAAATTATTATTTTTTTGTCTTACTAATACATTTCTTTTTTGTAGTGGCCTTCATGCATTTATGTTTAAAAATTGGTTTTTCATTTAAAAATAAATAAAAAAATTTAAAACTAAAAAAATACAAGGCAGTGTGCTATGTCGACATCTCTATAGTGTTCAACACAAAATATCTAAACTTTTAAAATTTAATCCAAAAATTATTTTCATAAAAAATCCGTATGTTCCTTGTAACTTCATGGCGCATAGGTAATATAAAATATTCTATCAAAACCCAAATCTATAATTTCCAAAAAAATTCATGCATTAAAGAGGATTATATCTAAATAATGACTAAATAGAACCGAGTAAACCGAACTAAAGTAAGATTTAGTTAGCGGGTATCGATTTCGGGTAACGTGGGGGTGCTAATCCTTCCTCACACAGAACCAAGTCCCAAACTTGACCAACAAATCCTTGGACCTTGTAGACCTTGCAGTCAATATTTTAAGTTTCATAACTTGAAATATTGTTTTCAATAGGCATCCAATCACATTTAGCCTAAAATGGTCAATGGCGACTCCAAATGTATGGTTACTTTATGGTAACTTTCGAAGACTAGTTAGATAAGTGATTTATCCAATAGTCTATCTCCCTTTCATATTATCATGCTTGATCCAAGTCTCGACTAAGAGATAACTCAAAGGCTACAACCAAACACCATATTTTTTAGTCGAACACATTCCTACTTCAGAGTCTCGAAGATAAAAAAAGGGCGTGGCAACAGTCACCCCTTGTTGGCTTAAGACAATAGATGCTAAAAATTACCATTGCAATGCTATATATTTTTTAAAGTTTTTTTATGTAAAAACATATATCTATGTTTAATTGCTAAAGATAGATATTATATTTGCCTGAGCATAATTGTAATGTTTTAAATATATTTATTTGTTTTAGTTTAAATTGTCACCTACACCTTTTATTCAAATTCTCACTGATAACAAATTGAATATGAATAACTTTAAAGATTAGAAAAAATCTACTAATTGTTCTTAGCTGTGAGAAACACAAGTTTGTACTTGACAAACCTTGCCCAACCATGCCTCCATATGATGCATTTAGTGGATAGGTTTTTTTACTTTACACTCATTGGAAATAATCTAGTGACATAGGACGTTGCTATATGCTGGCTAGCATGTCAAGTGCTTTGCCAAAGCAACATAAGAACTATCTCACCACTAGATAAATCAAGGATAATTCACAAGATATGCTTGGAGGCCAAGTTGGCTAGACAAACCGCTATTACAAATTTAATAAACTATAAGTAAAAATTAGAAACTCTGATAAAAGATCATGTGATCATGCTTATGGGATACTTTCCTAAGGCTACTGAAAGTATTGCTTAGTTGGAATACAACACCCAAATTAAGATGGTGTTTAAAACTTTTTCTAGGGTTTTTATAAGCTTTCGAGCTATGTTCAATCTAGAAAGCAAATAGTTAGGTTTCACCAAGCTCATGAAGGAGTTACGGCCTATGAGCTCATGCCTAGGTAGAGGTAAATCTGGCTATTACTTCTAATTCTAGTTTCGAGAATAAGATAATAAAAAAAACAAAACACATAGAAGCAAAAGGCTTCTAAGTCTTCTTTTCCTCCTACATTTAAAAGCAAGAAGAATAAGAAAAAAAAGCTAAAGAACCCTAAAAATTCAAAGTGCTTCTATTATAGAAAGGTTAGTCACTTCAAGAAGACTTATAAGGAATTTCTAGCTTCCAGAGGCAAGAAAAGTAAGGATCTCCTTTACATTAAAGCTTGTTTAGTGGAGGATTCAAAATACACTTGAGTTTTTTATTCTAAAGCCATTAATCATGTTTGTGTTTATTTGCAGGGGTTGAAGAAAATAAGAAATATGCTTAACAAGAACATTTTATTGAAAATTAAAAAGTGAGAACATGGCGTTAGCTAAAGTAGAGGGAGATGTGCATCTTTATTCTGATAAATTTAGATTTATTTTGTTAAAAGATTGTTTTTATGTTCCTAGTTTTATAAGAAACCCTATTTTGGTTACTTGTTTAATTAAAGACTCCTATTTAGTTCTTTTTAATAAAATTATGGTGATTTGTAAAACTAAATCTTTTATCTATTTTAGGCAAATGGATGGTCATCTTTATTTGATCAAACTAAAAATGTATTCATTACTTGAGATTGAATTAACAAATAACTCTAAAAGGTTAAAAACTTTTTACTCTAATGAGGCATACCTTTGGCATTTAAGACTTGGTCATATTACTCAAGAAAAGATTCAAAGATTGGTGAATGATAGTCCATTAGAATCTTTAAAAGAGGCATGTCTTCCCTAATGTGAATATAGTTTTAAAGGCAAAATGACCAAGAGGCTTTTTTGAACAAAAGGTACAAGGGCCCAAGATCATCTAAAAATTATGCACATCAATGTATGTGGCCCCATGAATTCTAAAGCACAAGGAGGATATGAGTACTATGTATCATTCATAAATAACTTTTGACATGTGTACCTGATGCATCACAAAAGCAAAACCTTTGATAAATTCAAAGAGTATTGTATGAAAGTGGAAAAGTAATAAGGTAAATCCATTAAAACACTTTAATCCGATTGAAATGATGAATAACTTTCCGATGAATTTCTAGCACACCTTATAGAGAATGGGATTTTATCCTAATTTATTGCAATAGGTACATCACAATAGAATGGTATAACAGAGAGAAGAAATATGATCTTGTTGGATATGATACGGTTCATGATAAGTTATTCAAAACTCCCAATATCCTTTTCGAGATATGCACTACAAATAACCCATTACATTATGAACTAGGTTCCAAGTAAGTTAGTTTTTAAGACTCTATATAAGTTATGGAAGGGTAAGAAACCCTCCTTTAGACATATAAGAATATGGAGATGCCTAGCACATGTATTGGATAAGGAAGCAAAAAAGTTGGAATCTCATTCAAAATATGTGTGTTTGTAGGGTATCCCAAGGGAACAAAGAGAGGACTATTCTATAACCTGAAAGAACATAAAGTTATTGTATCAACCCATGGAACTTTCCTTGAAGAGAGTTACATGAATGACCTTAAGCCAAGTAAAGTGGTGCTCAAGAAATTGTTTAGAGATAAAATTGCTCCATAAATTTTGGTCTTGGATTATATTCCAAGTTTTGAAGAAAAACATATAAACGACCAACCACCTAGGGAGCTTCGTTATAGAGGGAGCATTTCTAAGAAACGTAATTTCTTCATGTATAATGATGAGATTTATCAATATGATATAATGAAACATGAAAATTATCCACTCACTAGCTATTAGTGATGTTGATTTAAAGCTCTAGAAAAAGGCTATGAACACTCAAATGGATTCTTTGAAATCCAACTCGGTCTAAGAGCTTGTAAACCTTTTTGAAAGGGTAAAACCCATAGGGTGTAAGTGGGTTTACAAGAGAAAAAGAAATGCCAAAGGAAAAGTCAAAACCTTTAAGGTTAGACTAGTAGCAAAAGGATACACACAAAAGGCTATGTCAACTGTGACCGAACCTTTTTACCTGTTGCGACGCTAAAGTCCATTAGTATTTTTTTTATCTATTGTTGTGACTCTTGATTATGAAATCTAGCACATGAATGTTAAGATAGCATTCTTAAATGGCCATCTTAATGAAAGCATCTATGTGATACAACTAAACAGGTTTGTAATAAAAGGCCAAGAAGCGAAGTTTATGAGTTGCTTAGATCCATTTATAGATTGAATCAAGCCTTACGCTCATGGAACTAAATATTTGACTAAGTGATCAAGGTCTTTGGATTTGAGCAAAACATTTATGAACCTTGTGTTTGTAAATGTATTAAATAAGGCAAAGTGGTCTTTCTAGTCTTATACATTAATGGCATACTACTCATTGGTAATGATGTAAGGAACTTGTCATTAGTCAAACTATGGTTTCCATAGTTTGATATGAACGATTTAGAGAAAGCTAATTATGTCCTAGGCATTCATCTCTTTAAATTTTGAAAGAACAAGACGATAGCCTTGTCATAAGCTTTACACATTAACAAAATTATTAACATATATGCAATGCAAGATGCCAAAAAGTGTTCACAACCTTTATGGTAAAAGTCACTATTTCATTAGATAATTACCCTAAGACATATGAAGAAAGAGAGCGCATGAAGGAAGTCCTTTATCCATCCGTTGTAGATAGTCTCATGTATGCCATGTTTTGTACACGACCAAAGATTTGTTATGTAATTGGTATTATAAGTCGATATCAATCAAGTCTTTGTAACGAGCATGGGTAAGTTGTGAAACATGTACTCAAGTACCTTAAGAGAACGAGGAACTACATGTTGGTATATTTTGGAATAGACCTAATACCCATGGGTATATGAATTTAGACTTCTAAACTTAAAAGGATTTGAGGAAACCAAGTTTTGGGTCTGTATATGTCCTAGGATGAGGAGCCATTATATGGAAAATGTAAAACAAACTTATACGACTGACTCCATGATGGAAGCCAAATATGTAGCTACCTTTGAAGCATTTAATGAAGTGACTTGGCTTCACAAGTTCTTTAGAGACCTTGAGGTAATTCTTGGTATAGATAAACCTGTTACACTTTATTATGATAATAATGCGGCAATAACAAATATCGAGGAATCTAGACGCCATAAGAGGATAAAACATTTAGATGGAAAATACCATATTATTAGAGAGTTAGTGATGGAAAGAATTGTTGATGTCTACAAAATCATGTCCAAGGACAACCTTGTTGATCTTTTTACCAAAACTCTGGTGGCTATAAGTTTTAAAAGGCATGTTAAGGGCAGAGGATGTGAGACATGACTCATTTACTCCCTTAGGGCAAGTGGGAGATTGTTAGGAATGCCTTAGAAATGAAAGACATTTTGATGTATTTCACTATTTTGAATTGATTATTTATATATATTTAAGGTTTCATTATATCATTGCTATTTTGTCCTCATTTAGATTTATGTGTTAAAGTAAATGTAAGCAAATATGGCTTATTCACTACTTGTGTTTATATCATTAAAATGTTGCATAAAATCGACTTTATATTCAGGAACACACAACATTCTAAGGTAAATAGTCTGAATTAATAGTTTATAGTCTATGGGGTTAATGTAAGCTATTAACTTATGTTACGACTATTATGTCATGCACATCCAATTAGGGAGATGGCTTGTCTTAGTCATCTAGAGCAGTTTGACTCTTAAGTAGAGAAAAATATATTGCCTAGAGATGGTGATATATTGGACTGGATCAAAGTGTAATTAATCCATTAATAAGTCTATTTATATGGATTAATTCACTTTTGATGTCCATTGTGTTATTACCATAATCCTGAGTAAGTGATTGACTCCATGTGTATAACTTGTATGCTTTGGTATTTCAAAAGTTAAAGCGTCTCGAAGTAGTAAGCTACTAGACTAGTTTCTTAGGCTTATGACTTATATTCGATGAGTGCTTTACTTATAGATATGAAATCATAGCTCTCATAAAGAGTTAAGGTTATCCTCTTAAAAGATATTATACGATATAGTGAAAATGGACGAGGTCTTAGTCATTTGTATATCAATGATAAATTATGTGGTAAACAATCATTTTCACGTGAAGAGTATAACGGCACTTTAAGACAAGGTGGTCAAGTAGGTAAAATGCACATTCTAACCTTAAGTTGATTACAGATATCATATGAGGGTTATACAAATGACAAGGTCATTAGACTCAAAGGCTATTTTTAAAGCTTATCTAATACAATATATAATTAAGAGTACAGTCTTAGGTCTTTGTTTAATTGTTTGATATAGAATAATCAATACATAGATTATTAGAGCCTTATTATATTTGTCCAATTGGTCTCTCCACTAGCTCAACATAATTCTTTAACGGTTGCTTATTGATTAGAATATTCGGAGATAGAAGATTCTCAATATGATAAAGTAGCATGCCAGATTCATTAAATTTATGGGTGTGAGCATTTTCTTTAGTAAATAAATGAAAATGATTTTTTTATGTTATTTATTTAGAATATATATCTAATTTGAATTAAATTTTTATTTAGATGAGAGTTTGTAATTTAAATTAATTATATTTATCTTTTGATAAATATAATAATAAATTTAAATTAAATAGATATGGGAAATTAATTATTTATATAATAAATTTAATATCTTTAAGTCTTGTTTAAATACTTATTTATAAATTAAATATGAAAAAGATTCTAATAAATTAGATAAATTATTTTATTTATTATTTATTTTAATTTGTGCTTAAATTAATCATTTTATTATAGTTAATTTTATTTTGATAATTAGTACATAATTATTCGATTCATATAAAATTATTATGATTTAATTTCGAAGTGGAGTTAAAGTTATCAAAAATTGTCGAGCTAAAATAAAATTAATAGTTTAATCAGAGTTAATTAATATGTAGTTTAAACAAGTTAAATTCCATAAAATAAATTCAGGCTGAAATATTTTCTATGGACATTAGGGCTTGGCCAAATTATAGTGGGTATCTATACTAGGATTGGTGACACATATTGGATTTCTATGAAATTAATAAAATAATTATTTTAATTAAAATTAAAATTAAGGCTACCTTTGTTTCCTGATATAAATAAAAGGATTATGCCTAGGGTTTCATGCAGACCATTTGTGCCACCCTCAAGGTTTCTAATCATAATATCTCATGATTTTTAATCTATTGGCACAAAGGTACTCTGAGTAAGAATTAAGCCGTACGAATACGGAGTTGATCGAGACAAAGAGTGCCCATACGCTCTGCCATCTAAGAATTGAAGAATAGTGGAGAAGGCTCATTGGTTGAAGCTTTCACATAGATCTTGGAATTCTTAGATGGCATCTTCAGATCTGCAACTCAAGTAGCTATTTAAGATGGTTTTATTTTATAAAACAAAATGATTTAGTAGATCGAATTTAAAATTTTTTTAAAATTTTAGTGTGTATTTGATTTTTTTTTTTTTTTTGCAAAAACTACTTTTACATATTACTTTAACTTTACCATAAAAGTTTGCAATATTTTTGGATGGCTATTAGGTCAAGGTACATGATTGCCTTGGTAATTTAATAATATTGTCAAGTAAGATTACCAAATTCTAATTAAACACGATAATGCAATCATAATGTATAAATTACGGTATGAGAAACAAAAAGAAAAGTAATGTGAGATTTCCTAATTGATCATAATGTATAAATTACCATAATTTTTAGGGTAATCACTATATGCTAAACACTATGGCGTGCAAAGAACAATATCTAAAAAAGAAAAGATTGTCAAAGGTTTGATAAGTAATGTGATATTTACCTAATTGATAAATTTTCCATCATCATGTTTGAATTTTTTTAATATTTTCTTTTATTTTTGGTTTTTTTCCTAAAATTTTAAGACATAAAACCATTTGAAAGGTATAAAATATAAACATACAGTAAATTTTATAAATACTTGATTTTACACACTTATTATATGAATGAATAAAAAAGTGAGCTGGGAAAAGAAAAAAGTTGTATGACAATAAATTGGTCAATGCAATTTTTAATTATAAAAGTTCTTTTGTCGCATCTGTACTATAGTGAAAAGTGCATTTTAGCCCATGTACTATTAAACTACGCATATTTATCCTTATGCAATTTGAAATTAGATCAAACAAGGGACAATGGTTAACGAAATCTATTTAAATGGTGACGTGATTTTATAAAATATGATGTGTAAAATACTATATCAACTCAATTTTCATCCGAAACCCAAAAACCCACTCAAAAACTTGAATTTATATGTCATATTTTATAACAGTACGTCACCATTTAAACAAATTTCATTTAAAATCATTAATAATTTTCCTTGTTTGTTCTAATTTTAAATGTATAAAGATGAAAATGCTTAGTTCAATAGTAGAGAGACTAAAATGCACCTTTAATTATAGTACATGGACTAAAAATGGACTTCTAATATTAAGTATGTGATTATGCTTAACATTATTATTCTATTTGGGCTTTAATAATTTCACTGATTAAATGAGTATGTGATTAACTCATATCGTCAACTCAAACATTTTAAGATTAGTATGACATGTGATCATAATAAAAATGGGGAATTCCTTCCATCGTTTAGATCAATAAACTACCCAATTCAACCATTGGGTAGCCAATGGCCTATTTAAAAAGTATCAAGAAATGATGTGCTTAAATATGACAAATGGTGTGGAAAAAAAATACTATGATAAATAATGTTAGGGAAAATTTGCTTTGTTCACTATTCTAGACACTGCTAACCTATTATAATTTAAGACAACTTCTAATTTGCTTTCATTATCAAATTTAATTAACCACATAGTTTGAAAGATTTAATTCAAAATGTTTATATTCTAGAATTTATCACACTTAATTTTTATGGTGAAATTTACGTTTATTAATATATTGTATTATAGAAGGAATACTAAATTAATAAAATAGGTAAAGAGGTTTCTTTATAAAAGTTAAATAGTTATCTAAAAGTGTAAGTAGTTATTTTTTAAAAACTAAAATACATTAATTTCATTTTATTATTTTAAGTTTAATTTTATTTTATGTAATTTTTTAAATTGAGTTGATATAACGAGTCTTAAGGACATTATAATTAGTATACATAGATTGTCAACTCTTAGCTATCAATGCTAATTTAAGGTTGTATAATACGTATATGCATAAGGATGTTATTATATAATATACCTAGGTTGTTGTACATAGATACAAGATTGATATTTATAGTGAATGAGAAATTGAGCACATTATGTTTACTTGAAGAAGAAGAAAATTGGTTGGTGTTATGATTGGATGGAATCCCACATGGATAATATATGTGCTTTTTTATGTGTTTTATAGGGGCATGATTTCAATATTGGGTAAGACGCCAAGAGGCTCCAAAGCTTTTGTATGACCCATCAGCTTGCGTCAAATTCAACTAGGTCGAGTTGGGCTTGAATATGAGTTAAAGATACGAGTGGGCCGTATCTTTTGAAGCCCAGCTCGTTAGTGTTATTTAAGTCAATCAGTTAATTTGTTTTGTAAACCCAACCCAACACAACCAAGTTTGTTTCATTGAAGACACTATTGTCTTATTTGAACAGTCATGATCGAAATTTAAAAAATTGTCCAACAAAGTCTTATCTATTTTGTAAACTGTCTAATAAACAATTTTTGGAACCGTCTAAAATTGAACTTAAAAACTTTCTATCTGGTGAAATTGTTCTTGATCAAAAAAGAATATTTCCTTTGGTTTTTTAGGGAGAAATACACTTCATCAGTACCGGTTTTGTTATTGTCGTTGTTATGTTTTCAACTGCAACAAGATTGAGAAATTTGGGAGACGAATTGTAACTTTTCTTTCAATATTAATAGTCTTAAGGTCAAAGATTTAAAACCTTGACTCAATTTGATTTTAATCTTTTTTTTATTTCATCTAATTACAATAGACATTATTCGGTAATTAAAATTTTTCTTTTTTCGACTTTCCTACTATTGGTATTGATAATTTCTATCTTGTAGTCTATTATTTTTCTTTCACTTGCTACATGATAGTTTCTAACAAACTCATAGTTGCTAATAACGAGTGGTAACTTATATATTACACTTTTCTTCAAGATGATGCATTAAAAAAAATTATCTAATGCATTGTCATAAGTTTTAAATTGCACTAATGAGATTAAAGAATTGTTACATATCAAGATATGTTTTAAAAAATTTTATAAATTAATATCATAAATGAAAAACATTTCATTTGCGAAGTTTAAAAACTTCATTAACCTATAAAAATAAAAATTTTAATATACTCTAATAAAGGAGCAATATATATAATCCATCTCTATCAAAAGCGAAGTGTTTGTTTTATGCTAGAATTTCTCACAGCCACTATGTGGATCAAAAAATTTTTTTTTAAAAGAAGATTATTATATTTTAGAAGAAAAAATAAGTTAAAATAAAAAAAATTAGAAATAGTATTTTACGTGAGTAGTTATTTTTTAATAGGTAATAATTTTTAAAAGTTAAAAAATTTAAAATATTTTTAACTTTATTTTATTATTACAATTATTAAATTTTTATATTTTTAATTATATTAATATTACTTGACTCATGATATTAAATTATAACGTTTTAAGTGTAGATCATCTCTCTTTCAAATTTCTCCTGCAAAATACAAGACACAGGCTTTGGCATAAAAGAATGCACAGCACAAAGTTACTTTGGGCCCTTAAGAGAACATTTCCATATTGTAGAATTAGCCCTTCAACTATGGATTTAAACTTAATGGGCCAGCTTAAGTTTGCAGAGCAGTGGAATATTTTACAACAAAAGGAAAAACCCTTAGCCCTAGATTCCCTCAACACCCTATTCGTTTCTGGCACGTGACAAGCAGCTGCTGAAGAAAAGAGGTAAAAGGACGCGCCGCAATGATCCCATTACCATTCCATTTAGGCCGGTCGATCCTCTCCACGTCATCAATCCGCGTTAAGTCCCGTTTCAACGGCTGAGATCGCCGTTGCAGAAGCAACTGGTAGAGAGAGCAAACACGCTTGCTCTCTGTCTCTCTCTCCTCCAAATTTCTGAAAATTTTTTTCTCAGAAAAAAAGAAAAAGAGAGAAGTTTTCGTTTGAGTTTTTCTAAAGATGAAGTTGATGGAAGAGGAGAGGGAATTTGAAGAGGAAAATGAAATTAGGACTACAAAAGAGGAAGAGGTGGACGGTGAAGATGACGATGAAAGTGAAGTAGAAGGTGGCGAAGAGGAGGAAGAAGACGACGATGACGACGACGAAGATGATGATGAAGGCGAAGATGATGACGACGATGAAGAGGAAGAAGAGGATGATGATGAAGTACAGGTTATTCACTCTTCCGGAGGTCCTCCGGTCCAGTCAGTTGATGACGACGAGGACGAGGATGATGAAGACGACGATGAAGACGGTGAAGGGGACGACGATGACGACGACGACAACGATGACAGCGATGACGATGAGCAAGATGAAGAAGAGGTAAATTCCTTTAATTTGCCTTGATTCCAGTTAATTATAGTGATTATTTGAAAATTTTGTATTTTTCAAGTCTTTTTCAGCTGAAACTGTTCAGATCCGGTATTTTTCTTACTTATTTGTTTGTTAATTGCTTGATTCTTTCACTAATGTGAGATTAAGCCTCAAATATTAGAAGTCCTTTTCATGATTATTGAAAAATCAAGCTAATTTTTCATTTTTTATACAATTTCTCAAAGGATATTTGGTATTTCTTAATTTTTCCTCTTCTATGTCGAGGAAAGGAGAACATAAGTTGGTAGTTTTCACTGCATTAACGGTATCTTTAATTTGTACAGTTAATTAATCGCCCAAACTTCAGAGATCTAAAAACATGTAGATTTGATTCAGCTTAGGTAAGCATAAATGATAACCGGTATCTCAATCCAAAATCATTCCGTCGTTCGTTGGATAGTTTAGAGCTTTCAAATCCTGACTTATATGATATAAGCTTTAGATCTAGGCTTATATTTTGAATTTTTATTCTTTTGTTTCTCAGTTATTTATCCATCAATTTTTTCAATATATATATATATATATATATATGAAATTTGTGAATTCATCTGAGTTTTGTTCCTTTCATCTAGCTGTTTTTGTTTTTGTTGGGTTTAAGAAATACGATAAATATCGTCTTTAACATGTTCCATGGTTGAATAGGCCAATCTATTTGAAAATTGGGTCGTTAATTTTGTTTTTGTCATTGCTTTCACCTGTGTATTTTTAGGAGGATCTGGGAACAGAATACCTTGTCCGGCCTGTAGGTCGTGCCGAGGATGAGGAAGATGTTAGTGATTTTGAACCAGAAGAAAATGGTGAGGAGGAAGAAGATGAAGATGATGACGAGGGTGTCAGAAAGATTGAAGCTCCACCTAAGAGGAAGAGATCGGACAGAGATGATTCTGACGACGATGATGGTGGAGAGGATGATGAGAGGCCCTCCAAGCGATAGGGCTGAAAGGAAGGCACGTTCGTTAGAGGGATATGATCAGTGGCTGCAGTCAATCTCTCTCCATCCATTTTGCTTAAAAAACCATCTTTTTTTTTTTTTTTCTCTTTGTCTTGTTTAGTCTAGTCTAGTCTAGTCTAGTCTAGTCCAAAAACAATATGATAGGATGCCTACTGCTACCGCATTCTATTTTTTTTGGAGTTGTATCATTCATGACGGGATGGGTTGGGTGGTACATGTTCAATGTGGTAACGCATTGCATTGCATGGTTATGTTATCATATGTATGGTCTCTAAAAGAAAGCTGTTAGGAATAGCTGGTTTAGAAATTGTGTAAGTTATGATGTTTTAGAGTAAATTGTAGACTCTGAGTGTTTCCATCTTTTAGGATAACATTTTTTTTAGTCAGGTTTCTTTCGTTTAAAATTCTTATAATGTGCTGAGTGGTTGTTGATGGCATTTGATTTGATTTTCGCATGATGAATTGATGATGATGATGGGTCTTGTCGCAATTTTCGTTTGATTTATTGAAATTGTGTTGATGTTTCTTTTGAAAGAGTTTATAGGTGATGCTTGGACTGCGTATATCTAATTTGAATTGAGATCAAATTGACGTGCATTTTAAATATCTTATTACAAAATAAAAGAAAAATTATTTCTCTTAAAATTCGTACTCAACCCACTAATGCCAAAATTCGATGATCAGAGGGTGTGAGGCTGAGACGTTTAGAGTGTTTTTTACTCTTTCCAATAGGAGTGAGAATAATTTCTAACCTAACTCCCTTTAATCCCTTTCTGGTTCAGATCTAGAGATCCTAGCTAGTTCCTGCAACGAGAGTTTTAGCGTTTTTCAATCTCTTTTCTTTGATTTTCTGTCTCTTTTTCCGACCTCGTCGAATCAAGATTTTATTCATTGTGAGTTTTCCAATTATCGAACTTTTATTCATTTTGATAATATTTTGTAAACAAGAAACAACTAGTTTTTATCGAAAGTATGGCGATTCCACCAATATTAGTAATATTTTGTTTAGCTATATTATATCATCTAATTATGGCCAAGGATTTGTTTCAATTAGTTTTCATTGAATATATCAATTTTTAAGTTGAGTTGATTTTGCCTGATCACAGCATCAATATTTGCATGTTCAATAGCTTACCCGTGTCATTTCGATAACCGCTTTCCCTGTAAAAGGGCAAATAAAGAGGGTTTTGAACTCAATCTGCGCACATATTTATGTATATCCTTCATAAAGATTTGTTTCACATTTGACTTTAAGAACATAAAGTTTGTGATTGCCTGCCATTAGTTAAAAATTAGAGTGTTGCTTTTGAAAATGGAGCTTATAATGACTTGAACTAGTGTTATTTCAATTCGTACGTTAAAAAAAATGACTTGTTAAAAGAAATGATAAAAAAAACATAAAGAAATTATTAATTTTGCAGCTCTATTTAATCATGTGAGAAAAATTTTATGTAATCCTATAAGCATTTTTTTAGCAATTACTAATTAGTAATCTAATTTTTTTTCTCAAAGATGTCAAATGAAATTGAAAGGAGTGGTGCCTGTCCTGTAGTTAGTGATGCACAAGTACCCACTCTCTTTCAAGTAGACACACATGGTGGAGCACAAATTGAAGTTACCTGCTCTAAAGTGAAAAGGAAATGACCTAACTCAAGGTCGGTAGTATAGGACCACTTCACCAAATTTATCGATGAGAAAGGTGATATCGAAGCTAAATGTATTGTAATAGAGAATTCTATGCTTGTCCTATGAAAAATGGGATAAGTAAATTAAAAATCACATGACTTTTTGCGTCAAATTTCCTTTTCATAGTGGTGATATGAGCAAACAGAATTAGTTTTGCAATTAAGAGATGGGGTTTTAGGTACTTCAAAATTTGATCAGGATGCCATTAGGAAAAGTGTAGTTGAGATGATTATTATAGATGAGTTGCCTTTCGAATTTGTAAAAAAGAAGGAGATTTATTCGTGCATTGCACTTGCATGCTTTAGGTTTCATGTACCTTCTAGATGGACTATTGCTAAGGATGTTTACAACTTTATATTGATGAAAAAATTGAGTTAAAGCAACTCTTGAAATCATTTACTGTATCTTTTACAGCAAACATATGGACATCATTGCAAAGAATGAATTATAAGTGTTTTATAGATCATTATGTAAGCAATAATTTTAAGCTATATAAGAGGATATTGAACTTGTTTCTTGCTTTTAGTCACAAAGGCATGGCCATTGGCAAGGCATTTGAAAAAAGTTTAGAGGATTGGTGGATTGATAAGGTTTATACAATTATAATTGATAATGCTAGCTCTAATGACGTTTTCATCTCATATTTATGGAAGAAATTTAATAATGTAAGAAGTAGTGTTGTAGAAGGCTAAAATCTCCATTTGAGATGCATTGCTCATATAATTAATCTTATTGTCAATGATAGATTGAAGGAAATGAGTAATTCAGTTGCTTATGTTAGAGGGGCAATGAGATGTGCTAGACAATCTTCATTTAGCTTAGCCAAGTTTAAAGGGTGTGTTGCAAATGCACACATTGAAAGTAGGAGCTTGTTTGTCTTGATGTTAGCACTAGATGTAATTCTACTCACTTGATGTTGGACCAAGCTCAATAATTTGAAAGAGTTTTTGAGGTTTTTGATGATGTTGATCCTTATTATAGAGTTGAGTTCTTAATGGGAGATAAGGTGCCAGATCAAAATGATTTGGCATGTGTTAGGAAGTTATATATTTTCTTGAAATGATTTCACAAACTCAGAGTAAAAGTTTTCAAGGTGCTCGTGCAGCAATAACTTTTGTAAAAGAATGTTGTAGAAGTGACTCCATTGCCATTTGCAAAAAGGAATTAAGTAAGTGAGGAGGGATAAATATAATGGTTCAACCATTGCTATTAATATATGAAATTATGGATAAAAAAGATTGGATTAAGGCATTTCTTGAATGTCTAGCTAGCTGCTATTAACTAACAAGTTGAATTTACTACCTAAATACACTCAGACCATGTCCACTAAGTTTAGATTACATCGTAATTTAGCTTTACTTAATCAATAGCTAAATGTTTGAAAGCATATTTAAGTGTCATTCTTGTCAATTTTAACATCTTGTTGATTTGCTTCCTTTAGGGAAAACTGACAAGATATTTGTCCTGAATTAATTGCCAAACTATTGATTGCATTGGTTGGCATGTCTTCAAAAAGGATAGAATAGCATTGCTTCTTTCATTTTTTGCATTCAAGTTGCTTAGTTAACAAAGCATAGAATAACATAAAAAGCTTTCAGGTTAAACTTTGATATTCTTCATTTTAATAATTACCAACAAGGCGATAAAATACATCATTGTCTGCTAAGTACATAATATTACAAAGAGAATAAAGGGTAAGGGTTAAGACTTCAATAAAATCATTATGTTTCCTTGATATGAAGCCACTAATTTTCATTATGAGGTTCTCTTGACTGCTGAGGCTAAAAACAAACTGCTTGTAGGGTTATACGCTATTGTGATATGTCTTTTCTAATATTTTATCTTCATCAGACTTGAAAGACTAAGACAAGAATGCATAAGTAGGCCACCTCAAATACTTTGGTAATCTTATCACTAGGAAGATTAACCTCGAGGCTTTGCAATCTTCATGCAGTTTTGTGTTTTGTAGTCATATTAGTGTTCACATAAAAATTTGGACTATTGTTAGGTGAACATCTTATTCTCTACAACAAAATCCAATAGTATTAAGTGTTTATATACACTATAAGAGTGAATCTAGATATGGATGTAGATTGCAAGGGTGTCCACATAGGTGTCACACAAAAGTCAAAAACATTTTTTTCCACTAAATTCAAGAATTGGATCATATCAAAAACCAATTTCAATATACGAAGAGTAAAAGACATATAAAAAAGGCAGACATTCAAATGTTTGGGTGGAATGATGAGTTTCTTGCTCCTTAGAGCATTACAAAAGAGCAGTAGGTAGACTTCTAAAAGTTTCACGTGAAACATTTTTTAGCATTGTTTTCTTCAACTCTATATATCTTGACATTTAACCAGTTTCCTATATGTATTTCATGTCAAACATCTAGTACATACTTTGGAAAGTTCATTATAACAACTAGAGATTACTTAAAAACTTTTGTACATATAACTAGTGTCGCAACATGGCTGAGACCCGAATCTCAACTACCAAACTTAAAAAGCAGGTGAATCTCTTATTTGTTTTCATTTATTACTTTGTTAGTATTTAAGGATTGAGTTCTCGAGGTGAACCGCTTGATCAACTCAACCCTAAATAGTCATTACAAAATGATAATTTTTCTTAGAGTCATCGCAATCTATATTGACTAGGTGAGATCAGTCACCTATCAGAGTTCGTCTTTTAAGGGTTACGAAACCTTTAAAAAAACTCAAGGTCTACATTAACCAATGATCATGTGAAAGAGTTCAAAGCTTAGTTATAATCACTACGAAGGATTATCCCACTCATGACTCTCAAAAATTAGTACCTCTAATTACGTATTAATTTAAATCTTGATTTTTATTTCGGTTTTGGTATACAGTATTTAATTATAATTCTTGTATTGCAAAAATTTTTGAAACTAAATTTATCATTTCGTTCTTGTGAAAATAGGGTTTTAAATATATTTCAAAATAAAAATGTCATTGGCACCTCACCGGATGAAGCTAGAGAATACAAAGTTTTATTTTGTAAAATTCGAACTTGTTTTGAGTAAGGTATCGCGTTATTAAAATAATCTAGAGAACTCTTCTCATATGTTGAGAGATATTGCATGTACTATTTTAACTCAAAAATATTGCCTTTATTTTAAAAAATTTTAGTTTTATCAAAAAAATAAAAACTTGCCCGAGACCCAGTTTTGACTAAAAGTATAAAACTAGATTTGAAATACTCAGATTTGGTCGAATAGACCAACACGCTTTGTAAAGTATATCTTTGACATGAAGGTATCTCGATAACTCTATTGGACTAAGTTTTGAGATAAAATTTCCAAAATGCCCTCTAAAGTATACCTTCAATATGGAAGTCTCCCAGTAATGCTAAAAAACTTGATAACGACATGAAATTACTAACCTATCCCTAAATTAAACCATCAACATGAAAGTATCCTGATGATCCTAAAGGACTCAGTTCTAAAGTAAAATTATAAATACCCCTAAGGTATACCTTAAATATGAGAGCATCCTGGTAACCTTAAAAGACTTAGTAATAATATGGAATGACAATCATAACTTAAATGAGTAACTTAGATGACAAATGTGACCTAAAATACAAGAATTGCTAAAAGATCCATAACTTCGTAAAGTTACAGTATAACCCCAAAATGACTAAAAATGCTAGAACTCCTAAAAAATCTTAAATATCTTAAATGGGTAATTTACCATTGACATGACCCACTTAGTCCTAAAAATGTAAGACCTTTACTAGATGGACTTTGAACTTTTTCAATTTGGTCCCTAAATAATTTAAAAGGCATAAGCAATCAACGAAAATATATCAAAACACATTGAAATCTCACCCAAGGTCACTAGGACTATTCCCAAGCACCTTTGGCCTTGGAACAATTTTTTCAACATTTGCAACTTACTCTTTAAACTTTCTAAAATTATGAAAAAAAACCCTTAAAAACTAAAAATGTATGAATTGCACCAAATTAATTTTATAATGAATAAAAAATCCATAAGTGAATTTAGGGCATTCGGCCAACAATGGAAACAATTTTTACATTTTGCTCATTTTATTTCCCAAAATTACTGAATGTCCTTAAGCAATTAAGTAAACGCCATAATACATCAAATAACCTAAAAGACCAAAGGGAAAAATCATGAAACATTCCTTTAAGATTCGACCAAGTGAAAAGAAAAAAATGAAAGAAAATTGTTTCCACACATGTATGGCTTTAAAACTAATGTCACAACATGGCATGGATACAAATCCTAACCAGCACCACTTAAAATGGTAGATGTATCCCTTATTCATATATATATATATATCATCATTCTTTTAATTTTTGGGGGTCATATCATTGTTATTTTATTATTTTATTATTTTTTGTGTTTAGGGACTGAGTTGTTGAGATAAATCATTCACTCAACTTAATGCTAAATAGTGATTACGAAATGACCTTTTTTTTCAGAGTCGCCGCTAATCTATTTTAGCTAGGTGAGATTAGTCACACATCAAAGTTCGTATTTTGAGGGCTATGAAACCCACAAAAAACCAAATCCGAGGTCCTTGTTTATTCTAAAAATCATGTGAAAGGGTCTGGGAGTCCATTAGAATTACAAGTAAGGATCGACCTTATCGTGATGCCCAAGAATCAATACTTTATTAATCATGTGTTAACATAAAGTTTTATCTTTATTGAGTTTCAATATTCGATATTCAATTATATTTCCCATATATAATATTTTATTAAATACATTTATTATTCTTTGTGAGAGAATCAGATTTTTAATATTTTTGGAAATCAAAATATTTTTGCACTCTTCTAAAAGACCAGAAGAACATGGAAGTTTTATCATTCTATTTCGTACCCGTTGGAGAGTTAGTGGAATACGAAAGGTTTTAAGAAATTAAAATATCTTTTATACCCGTTGGAAAGTCAGATGAATACAAAAGGTTTTATATTTTAAAATTTGAAAAATCCTAATTTTCATATTTTTAAAAGGATATCTCGTTATTAAAATAATCCGTAGAATATGTCTCATATATTGGGAAAATTCCACATACTATTTTAACATCAAAGACATTGCCTTGATTTAAAAATTCCAATGTTATTTAAGTAATAATATAAAAATTCTTTAAGACTTGGTTTAGAAGAAATATACTAAACATAACTCTAAGGATCTAAATTTGGTCAATTTAACTAAAATGTCCCCTAAAGTACAACTTTGACGTAAAAATATCTCAGTGACCTCAAAGAACTTGGTTCTAAAATTAATTAATAAAATGTCCTTAAGGTGTGCTTTCGATTTAAACTTATCCTGGTAAGCTTAAAGGACTCAATAACTCTAATAAAGATGAAGTTATCACTATTATACACCTTCGACGTAGAAGTACCCCAGTGGTTAAGGACTTGGTTCTAATGTAAATTACTAAAGCATCCCTAAGGTGTACCTTGATGTATAAGTATCCTAGTAACCTAGAGGACTTGATAACTTCATAAATAAACAAACATATTCCTACTGTACGCATGACATAAAAGTATCTCGGTGATCACATTGGACTCGGTTATAGGAAAATTACTAAGATGCCCATAAGGTTTCGTTTGACATTTAAGTATCTCGGTGATCACATAAGACTTAGTGCCAAGATAAATTACTAAAATGCCCTTAAGGCGTACCTTTAAAATAAAAGTATCTAGGTACCCTCAAAAACTTGAAAATGATATGAAATAACAATTATACCCTTCATGGGAAACTTAGACATCAAGATTGACCTAAAATGTAAAAATTGCTAATAGGTCCCTAATCTTTGAAAATTGCATTTTGTACCCCTACCAGAAAACTAGAGGAATGCGAAAAGTTTTAATATTTTCTATACCCTTCTGGAGAACAGGAGGAATGCTAGAAATATTTTTAAAACGTAAAAAATATCACATCAACCTATAATACAATTTTTCTAATTGAGCCCTAAAATTTTTTAATTTTGCAAAAGAGACCCTACATGAAATAAACATCACAAAATAACTTAAAGCACATTGCAAAAATCATAGAAATCATATCAAAGATCACATAATCAGTTTGGCCAAGCACCTATGGCCTTGGAATGAAAATTTTGTAATTTTACAAATAAGCCCTTAAATCAACCAAGCATGGATGGCCTTGGAATGAAAATTTTGCAATTTTGCACATAAGCCCTTAAATTTTCTAAAATTATAAAAAGGCTCTAAAATGATGAAAAATGCATAAAACATATTTATGCATATCAGAATAAGCATGAAAACACTCCTAAAGGTGTCTACATGATTCAGCCAAGCTTGGATGGCGATAGAAAAAAGATTTTCCAATTTTTGAAATTTAGTTCTTATATTTTCTATAATTACAAAATAACCTAAAAATCATCAAAACATCAAAAGTCATTAAGATCTGATTTAGCCAAGCTTGGAATCACCCTACCAAGGCCTTAAAAAATTCAAAAAAAAATATTTTTAGGCCTTTACAAGTTTTAAACTTCATAAAATAGTCCTAAATCTCATAAAAACATAAAATAATATTTCACTAAAGGTCACAAATATATTCAGTCAGCGTATATATCAATTAAAGCAATTTTATTCGTCACATATTTTCATGAATATGAACATACATAGATGTCATGCTTTTTACCACACATAACTATGCATAAAAACATAATAAATAATGAATAAATCAAGATGAAAATACTAAGAAAAATAACAAAATATATATACAAGAAAATAATATTATTTCGAACTACAAACATAAATTATCATGATAAAAATCAATTTATTGCTAAAAAATTAAAACAATAAAATCAAGAAACTTTGTTCACGGGTTTCTTTCTTGGCCGTTCAACATCGAACAAAATGCATGAGCTCAAGTAGAAGCTCATTAAAATGAAAAATCAAACATAAAATAAACAAAAATTAAAATTTTTACAAGAAAAATTGCCTTAAAAGCTTAAAAACCTAACAATTTTAATGTCATTTAGTGTTTTTTCTCTCATTTAAGCTGAAAAAGCAAAATGAAGAAACAATCCCTTATTTATAAGGGATGGAAGTCAGCCTAGGGGTATATGAAACCCTTTAACTGAATGGCTTCTAGCCATTTCCATAAAATACCATATTTTTCTTTCATTTTTATTTATTAATTTTTTTGGTTTTTTGTATTTTTGATAAGATTCAATTAATGAGTTTGTCATTTGCATGATGATGTCATGCATGACATTATCACATAGAAATATGAGAGAGAAAAATTTAATTCGAACAAAAATAAATTATACGGACTAAATTGTAACCAATTAATAATTATGTATTCAAAGAATAAAATTTCACATATCAAATAAAAGTAAAAATTTAATCAAAATAAGTTGCTTGTATTTGTTAGAAACTAAAAATGGGCTTATTGAGCTTGTCGGAAAATTAATTGGCTTATCGAGCCCATTAAAAAAATTAACGGGTTTTAAAGCTCATGAAATGGAAAATAAATTGGCCCATTAAAAATAATTTAATAAAATTTCCATATAAAAATTAAAAAAGGAATTGTTGAAAAATTTTATTTGCAAGAAAAAGGTAATTAAATTTCCAAAAGTCCTAAAATTTTACAAGCAAAAACCCTTTCGGAAGAAAATTATCATTTGAAAAAAATACAAAACTCACAAAATAAATTAAAATTTTAAAAACTAAGTTAATATGAATTTATTGAAAATATTTAAAGAATTTTAAAAATTATAAATTTAGAAAAGTCCTCTGAACAGATTTACAATGTAGGAAACTTTGTATCTTAGAAGCAAAAAAAATTCAAAAATATGTTCAAATTCTATAAAAATTAATTTAATTCAATATATTAATCAAAATATGAATTTATAAAAATAATAAATATGAAAACTTAAAATCTGATATAATTTTTATCGAGAAAAATTTTATAACCTAACACTGTCGGTATTATGAAAAATCCAAATTTAAGTCCAAAAATTGACATCTTGATACCTCATGGTAAAAAAAATGCCAATATGAATTTTTCTTGGAATATTTCTGATTTTTTGAAGTGAATATCAACATAAATACTAGATGAGTATCAGTATAAATATACGACATTGTACTTTTGAAATTTTATGAAAATTCTTAAAAAATTCCTAAAAAAAGGGAAATTTGACCCTGATAACATAAGCAGAAAAAGTTTTAAAATTTCAAAAGAATAAATTTAAAAGCTAATTTTTTACCTTGATATTTGTTGGTTCGCTAAAACCCTTCGAACGCCTTTTTTGGTCATGCGCACATGCGGTTATTTAAGCAGGGCAAAAAATGTTTTGAAAATATCTAATCCACCTTGGGAAGTCACCCCCCACTAGGTGACCACTAAGTTCTTGGTCTTGGATATTTTTGGATTATCAAGGAAGGGGCTCTCTAAGTGTCAACAACTGGAAACTAAGATGCTTGAATGAATATTTCTACATGCTAAGTATACCTTTTTAACTCAAACTTAAAAACTTGGATCTCATGGATCAAATATGTCAAGAGTGTTCATACATTAACAGTGGCATAGATCATGTGGCACCGTCATGAATGTAAATAATATGAATAAAAAGATAAAATAGAATAAATTTTTTTTAAAAATCATATGAACATGTAATAGCATCAATATTTACAACCAAAAATAAATCTCCACACAAGTAAAAAATAGATTAGTCACAAAATAATTTAAAATGCATGCATGCATGTATCATGAAACATATGTACAACATTATTCATAAGGAATTAGCATGAAAATGACAAGAATAATATATAAACATATTTACACAATAAAATTAATTTTAGTTCCATACAAATATTTTTTGATGGAAATCAAGCCATTGTTGGAAAAAAAACAAAAAGAAAAAGAAGAAAGAAGAAAAATGTTCATAGCTGACATGCTTGGCCTTTAAACATAGTATGAAAACCATTAGCACAAGTATTTCCCAAGCTCACAATAAGAATCGAAAATGAATGAAAATCAAAAAGAAATATCAAAATGGAAATTTAGATTATTAATTACCATCGTAAGCTTTGAAACTTTTCCTAACCTAAGCAAAATATGAAATAGCTTAGAAAATATAGCCAAAAAAGCCTCATGAAACAAACTCCCCCTAATTATAGGGGTATGACTCGACCAAAGGAGGGAAAATCCTCCCTTGATTAATTCCACTTTACTTAATTTTTTTTTTTTTTTACCTTTTTCTTTATTTAATGTCAAGCTATGATTACTTTTCATGTAGGAAATCTCATTGGCGATGGTGGGAGGTGGTGTGATGATGGCCTAGGATAGGACATGTCCACCATCCATGCTTGACATGTCGATATTCAAGCTTATATAGAAATCAATTAAATGTACATTAACTTTGAAATTAAATAAAATTTGATGAGGTGAAATAAATGTGAATATATTACGTAAAATCAAAGTCATGTGACAAATTAATCCATTTAATTTAATTCTATAAGCATTGGAATAATTTTTGGAGCTTCTGTCATTAAATTAATGAATAGTATTTAAAATTAAAAATGTGTAGAAATTCTAAAAATCTAATTAGTCGCAAAGTTAGGAAAAGTAATATTTTATGTGAAAAGTATAATTTACAAATTAGTTTAACCACGTGGACTTGATTTTACTAAGCTTTCAGTTAATTTTCTAAATTAATGAGATCAAGTTAGTGGAGAATGTTGGAAATTGAAAAAAAGTATGTATAAGGATTTCAATTAAAATTTTCATCTATGGGAATATTTAATTAAGGCCTTATACACATTTATATAAAAATAATTAAATAACTTATGTGCAAAGAAATTCATAATTGAGTATCAAAAGGGGGAATTTAAATGGAAAGGATTAAATTGCAAAGAATAAAAATTGAATTACAATTCATGCACACAAGGGTTCATCTAGAATTTTACACGTGACAAAATTCAATTAACAATTTAATCATGAAATATTCCAATTGAAAGTCTATAATGTAAAATTGAATTAAGAAAATTAGCATGTAATAAATTATAATAAAAATGGAAGAAAATGAATGGAAAGGACTCAATTTTGAAAGAATTAAAATCCATAGGTTCAAAAGAATAAATTGAAATTCCACATGTGAGGAATCAATTATGTCAGAATCTCAATTAAAAGTAAGATGATAATTTTAATTTATGAAATTAAGGTATGAAAATCTAATCGAAAAATTTTGGATGGAAAATCAAAGAAAAAATTTAAGAAATCAAGCTAAAAATCATATGAGTTTTTCAAAATTGCATACATCTGATGTATAATTCCATAAAAAAATGATTATTGGAAAATTCCATGCATTACTATTCTACAAGGGATATTCATGCATGAATAAAAAATAAGAATAAAGATAAAATAGAAAATAGAGATAAATAAAAAATGAAAATACCAAGTGTTGAATTCTAAAATGAATTTCTGTAAATGATTTGGAAAATTTTGTGTGCAAAAAAAGAAAGCAATTAAAAATTTTAAATTTGTAAAAAGTTTATGAGAAAACCCTTTATAGAAGGAAGGTCTATATTTGAACAAACAAAAAACAAATGAATGAATTTGAATCTAAAAATAATGAATTTCAAAATATTTAATTTGAACATATAAAAAATCGAGAATCTTGAAATTGAAAAAATTTTACGAAGAAGGCCTTGTGGAACTAAAAATTTTGTATATACATGATCCAAACAAAATTCCAAGTGAGATTGAGTTTTCAAAACGAAATTAACTCAAGGTATTTATCCAAATATTTATCAATAAATAAAAAAAAACTCAATAACTGTAAAATGTTTACTGAAATTTTTTTCAAAAGCAAAAAACCGGCAGTACTGTGAAAAATTCAAAATTAAACGATATATTCGGTAACTTGACACCTCATGAAATAAAATGCTAATATAGACATTTTCAAACATTTTTGTATTTTCTATAATGAATATCAACATAAATACTAAATTTTGTGAAAAAGGTTTTGAAAATTCCTAAAAGTATGACATCTGATTGTGGTACGATATTTAGTAATAAATTTCAAAATTTCATAAAAAATATTTTAGGGGGAAATTTTCCTCTACAACATTCATCTTTTGTACTAAGGGATTATTCTCTACTGACCCAAAAATAGTAATTTTCAGCTACATGTGCCAGCAATCATCTTGACATGGTTAAATAGATCTCAAAGAAGTCAAGTCCACACAGAGGAGGTACGGTCTTAGGTGTTCCGTCATGTTGAAAAAAGGCTCACATGAAATTTGGTGTCTATAATTAGAGGTGGCAAAAAGAATTCGAACCTAAAATCCTACCCAAGAAAAACCTAAGCCTTAACTTGAATCGAACCTGATTTGAACAAAAAGTTAATGGCTCGAACCTGAAAATTCTTGAACCCAAAAAGGCTTCAACCTAAAATAGCCTAAACTCGAAAGAACTCAACCCGAAAGAATCCAAACCCAAAAGGACTTGAACCCGGAAGAACTAAACACGAGCCCTAATTCGAATTTAATACTAAAAATAAATATGATGAAATTATAAGTAAATAATTTTTTTATAAAGCAAAAACTTTAATTATCAATTTAATTTTAACATCTTTTAATAATTTAATTAAATATTAAAAGCTTAATTTATATTATATATGATTAAACCTGTTCATGGATCAAGCTGGGCTGTGGCCCAAATTTTTCTAAAATCCCAAGCCCATGCCTTTATTTAACATGCTTAGACTCGTTTATTTAGGCCAAAATTACTATTTAGCACATTAAAAGATATTTTTATTAATATTTATGTAATTTATAATTAAATTTATATAAAAAATATGTTATTTTAATTTAAAATCATTGTTTTAGGTGGGGCCAGGCCAGCGTGGAACAAAATGAGGGCTCAAGCCCAATTGAGCAGGTCTATAGAATGTAAAATAATAAATTATTAAAAAATAAATCATATCATGAGTTTTTAAAAACATTGTCAATAAGGTACACCATCCATTTATCATATTTTCTTTAGTTTAATTAATTAAACTCATTGAATATTAAGAGTTTACGTATGTTAGTAGTAAAATTTTAAGTGGTTTTTTGAATATTATTCTTGTTTTATTATTATTATTTCAAGTAATAATAATTAGAGTCTAATAATAGTATGATAAATTAATAACGTAAATTAAAAACATATAGAAGCCATAATAGATAATACTATATCAAAAATGAAAAAAAGATGTTAGACTTAGACTATCAACTAGACCTGTCCATCGGCTGGGCAGCCTATTTAGCCCGACAGGCTAGCACGATTAGACCTGAATCTTAGATTTTAAGTTTCAAGCATGTTTGATTGAAATAGTGTTTTTTGAAACAAAATAATATATAATTTTTAAATTTAATTATAAAATATATAAATATTAATACAAAAATAACTTTTAATACTTACGAGCAATGATTCGTGCCTAAATGGTAGGCTGGGCCAAATTCGGCCCTAAGCTTAGAATTTAAAATTTTTTCGAGTTATGGATAGGCTTGTGGAACCAAGCTAAAATTTTTTGGGCTGAATTAGGCGAAACTCGGACAGCGGCTTAGAACTCAAAATTACTCAAAAGTAACTACATTTAACATAAAATAAAAAATGATGTAAAACATACTTAAACTTGAAGCCAAATTGAACTTGAATTCAAATTGACCTGAACCCAAATAGATCCGAACCTAAATTGGTCCTAACTTGAATAGGCCTAAACTTCAACAAGCCTGTACTTGATAAAACCTAACGCTGAAAGAACTGGAACCTGAAACAACCTAAACTCGGTGCAACCCAAACCCAAAAGAACTCATCCAATTGCCATATTTATGTATAACTGCCCTTTTTTTGGTCGTCGTTGAGAATTAGGAACTAGGCAAAAACCATATGCAACCATTTTATTTGGGCCATAAAGGTCATAGGATGATAGATTTAAAAAGTGCACAGAAAAAGATTTTGGTGGACAATTAAAGATTTGAAGACGACTAGGACGAAACCTAAGCAAAAAATGACCAAGGTAAAACTTATTTAGCTGAAAAGATGACTGAAATGAAACCTATTATTCAAGAGAGTTGACAAAAGTGAAATCTATTAGTTGATAAGATGATGAAGATTAAATTATCGATAAAAAAATGACTAGAGTGAAACATACTAGTCAAAGAAAAAAACTAGGGTAACACCTATTGGTCAAGAAGATGACCCAGACGAAACTATCAGTTGAAAAGAGGAATAGGGTGAGACTTATTAGTTAAAGATGACTAGGGCAAAACTATCAGTTAAAAGAGATGACTAAGGCAAAACCTATTAATCGAGAAGATGACTAGATAAAACCTCTGGTCAAAGAAATGATCAGAGAGAAACTTAGTAATTAAAAGATGTGACTAGGGTGAAACCTATTTGTTGAGAGGATGACCAGGACAAAGCCTTCAGTTGAAAAGATGACTAGGATAAAACCTATTAGTTTGAGAAAATAACTAAGATGAAACTTATTTGTCAAAAGGATGACCAGGGTAAAACTTTTGGTTGAAAAGATTGCTTTATCTAGATGGAGACAATGTCTGATATCATTCCACTTGAAAGGATACTAGTCTTAACTTTTGGCTTACTTGGAAGAATACAAGTTTAACCTTTTGACTTGTTCATAAGGAGACAAGTTCTCTAACCACCATTAGTAGATTTAGATATACCACCAAAAACTTTGAAAATTATTCTGGTTACCACCACCAGATGTTTTAGATGCACCACCAAAGATTTTGACATTTATTTTAGTTATCACCACCAGAAGCTTTGGATGCACCATTGAAGACTGAAAATTATTCTGTTTACCACCATAAGAAGGTTTGACATTTATTCTGGTTACACCATTAGAAACTTTGGACACCACCAAATACATATATTTAAACAAATTCTTTTTGAATGCTTGGGGTTCTTCCACTAAAGATTTGTTTTTAAACAAACTTTTTTGATACTTTGGATTCACCCATTAAAGATAAACTTTTTTGAATGCTTTGAATTTCACCATTGAAGACTTGAAATTATTTTGGTTATCACCACTAGAAGCTTTGGGTACACCATAAAAGACTTTGACATTTATTTCTGTTACCACCAGCAAAAGCTTTGGATACACCACTAAAAATTTGTCTTTAAACAAATTCTTTCTGAAAACATTGGATTTCACTACCGAAGACTTTGACAATTATTTTGGTTGCTCTACCAAAAACTTTGGAGACATTACCAAAGACTTGACTTTAAACAGATTCTCTTTGAAAGCTTTAGATTTCACCTTTAAAGACTTCTTTCTTAAAAATCTTTTTAGTGCATCGGTTATCACCATCAAAGACTTTGGAATGGTGTGGGATTGATCCAAGGTAGATGCAATTACAACTACTTAAGTATGCAATGATCCTAAAGAAGATGACTTTGTTTAAATAAGTCAAATGATGAAAATGTTAGGAATGCCTAGAGAATGGAAGACATTATGATGTATTTCATTAGCTTTTGAAGTGATTGTTCACATATTTAATCGAATTTTCATTAAATCATTCTATACCTTTCTTATTTAATCTACATGTTAAAGTAAATGTAAACAAATATGGCTCGTGACTACTTGCATTTATACAATTAAAAGTTGCATGTAATGGACTTTATATGTGGAAAGATAATATTCTAAAGTAAGTAGTCTAAATTCATAGTCCATAGTCTATGGGGTTAATGTATGCAATCAACTCACCTTAAGACTATTATATCATCTAAATCTAAATCCAATTAGGGAGATGGCTTGTCTTGGTTATCTGGAGTGAGCTGACTTTTAAGTAGAGACATAGATGTATCATTTAGAGGCGATGATACATTGGACTAGACCAAAGTGTATTTAATCCATTAATAAGTCTGTTTACTTGGATTAATTCACTTTAGACATTCACTGTGCAATTATAAAGCATCTCAAATTAGTAAGCTATTAGACTAGTTTGTTAGGTATATGACTTTTACTCGATCAGAGCTTTACGCATAGATATATCTCGTATAAAAAGTTAAGGTCATCCTTTTAAAAGGCATTATACAGAATAGTAAAAATGGATGAGGCGTCAACCATTTGTATATCATTTGATAAATTGTTCACATGTGGTGAACAATTATTTTCACATAGGGGGTATAATGGAATTTTAAGATAAAGTAATAAAGTAGGTGAAACAAATTATAACGTTAAGTTGATCATGGATATCATATGAGGGTATTACATAAATGACAAGGCCATTAGACTAAAAGGCTATTTATAAAGCTTACGGAATATGATATATAATTAGGAATGCAGTCTCAGATCTTTAATGGTATGAGTCAGAGATTAATAATTATGTGATTATTTATTTGGTATAGAATAATTAATACATAGATTATTAGAGTCTAACTTTATATGTACAATTAGTCCCTCCACCAGTTTAACTAATTCCTTAGTGGATAGTTATTAATCGGGATACCTGAATTTCGAAGATTCTCAATATGGTGAACTAGTGCACTAGATACACTCCTTTTAAGGGTGTAAGAGTTTTCTTTAATAAATAATAAAAATAATTTTTAGTATTATTCTTTTAGAATATATATTTAATTTGATTAAATATTTATTTAATACTGTTAACCTTGAATTTGGTTTTGATATAACAAGCAAACTTAAGCTAAATTAATATACGGCCTTGCACTTCTGTTTAAATTGAAAAAGATTCTTAAAAGTACTAAGGCAAT
>JBBYHO010000001.1:14993356-15008112 GCA_038382025.1 Adansonia gregorii | reverse complement strand
GGGGACTCGTCATCTTCCCATAACCACTTTGGTGAAAGCCACATATTTTAGATTAGTAGAACTATTTAGGGTGATAAAGAACAAGTAGATTACAATGATGGCAGCCGAGCATTATTATTGTGAAATAGTCACAAATGCCATGCAAAAAAATCAAAGAATAGCCAACTCACACCTTGTTCAGGGGTTTACGTGAACAAATGGATCTTTCTTAGTTGAGGAGTTAGAAAACCCCCAAGAGGGAGTTATGGCTTCGACATACAGAGTAAATCTTAATGAGTGGTGGTGTGATTATGGGAAGTTTCAAGCACATAGGTACCCATGTTCACATGTTGTTGCTACTTGCTCATGTCAAAATGGATTACATGCTATATGTAAACAATGTTTATAGACTAAAGACTATAAACAATATTTATCGACATGAGTTCCAACCCGTCGGGAATGAAACTTATTGGCTAGAATATAATGGTCCATAACTGTGCCCTAATCCAAAAATGTGGATAGATCCTAAAGGTTGACCAAAATCAAGTTGAATTCATAATAAAATGTATCTTAGGGAAAGAGGCCAGCCAAAGCATTGTGGACTATGTAGGAATGAAGGCCATAGCTGAAAAGATTGCCCTTATCAAGTCGGCACATCGGGGGAAAGTTCATATAATTGATTATCAATTTTTGTTTATGATTATATTACATATAATTAACTATTTATGTTTGTAAAATTTATCACTTTCAATTTCATGATGTAAATGTTTTTTTTAATGAAATGTAATTAAAGTTATTTTTTATTTATCTTGCAACATAAATAATAGAAACATATATCATAGAAAATAATATAATTACTATAGGAAATTAATATTTATAATATAATGATAGTATAATCGTATATTATTAGAATTTATTATAATATAATTATTATTATAAAATATCTTCAAGATATAGTTATTAATTATTGTAATATAATAATAACGATATAATGCATTGAACATGTAACCTACATAATTATTCTAATATAAATTATACTAATGTAATAAACATAATAAAATATTTATTATTAATTATCTTCCAACATAAGAAACATAAAAAAATTTTACAACATAAATTTATAACATTGACAGTATTGTATAACATTGTATAACATTGTATAACATTGCATAACTGCATAACTGTATAATGTAACTGTAAAACTATATAACTATATAACTGTATAATACAAGTGAGTAATACAAGTTTATATCTATTGATGGGATGTCCTATCGCGCGATGTAGAACAACAATGCGAGGTTTCCTATTACGTGGTAGCAATACTCTTCGTTCAACATTTTCATCTTTATTGCCACATATGCCCCCAGTTTGACATCTTTGGGCTCTTACTTCCACCGCCGGCGCTTCTTCTTTAGTGGCTTCTTCCTAAGTCCGCATAGAATCCCTATGTTCACTTATAACCTTATTAATGTCCACCATATCAAAAAACCCTAACCCACTACTAAAGGAAGCAATACGTGGTAGGCCAAAATTAGGGAGGGTACCACTCTCCAAGGGGGTTCCAAACCAATAACGTGAGACATATGTGCTGCAGCTAACATAGGAATCAAAAGGTTGGCATCTAACCTACTGGTGGGTGGCTCCAACTGATAGCACCTATCATCATCATCCCCACCATGACTGAATGAATATCTGCAACTAGATGATACCCCAAGATCATGCTTTAGTTCAGGATGACTGAAGGACATTCTAGGTGCATTGGTATCATCAACCTCTGCTGAAATAGGTTGATTCATCCTCTGACTAACTCCATACCGTTGAGTACACTTGTGAAGCTCCATAAGAGGGTCTGGATTTGAAGTTTGTTGATCATGTGACCTACTTCTCACACCTTGAGATCTCGAAGATAGGAAAATAAATGGTCGACCTTGAGTATAAAATCATTTGATGTATTCATGAAGGTGAAAAATTGTTGTACACAATTTCAGGACCCTGAACAATTCATCTAGGATATTTTTTCCAAAACTGAATCCAGTTTGAATGCCTTGTAGCCCAGTTTTCTACATGTTACTATGCATATCAACTATTTAAACTTTGTCAAGGTGAATATTAAATATAATTAATTATAATTAAGATTAATGAACTTTTACAACTGAAAATAAAACATAATTACAAAAAAATTTATGTAATCATATCAAAAATTACTTTACGAATAAAATTAAATTATACTTATAAAAAAGCTTTAACTCGATTACTTAACCTTCAATAACACCTTAACTTAATTCTATTCTCTTCGTTGAAAATTTTTCTTCATTTTATAAAATGAAATTGAAAAAGAGAGCTCCTTTCATAGAGAGTTCCCTTTATCCCTCCATCAAATGCTACTTAGAGTATTTGATGAAAGGTCATGGGTAACAATACTCGTGACCTCAGAGGGATATGACAGAGGTCATCTCCCTTTGCAAAAGTTGCAAAGGCATTAACCTGTGACCCTTATAATTTAAGAAAAAAACAAAAAAAAATTAATTGTGTTGGGAAATCGCCATATGCCATATCATATGGCGATTTCATAACTAATACTGCAATTTTGTGAGAAATTGACATTTCATTTGTTGATTTCTTATAAGAAATTGACAAATTGACTAAATGCCAATTTTTTCACTAAAAGTTGAGAAATCGCCATCTGATTGGGAGATTTTTCAACTAAATTTTATAATTTTTTTATTGAAAAATCGGCATTTGAAATGATAATTTCTCAATAGCTTTTTAAAATTGACCTATTTTGATAAATCATTTGAAAATGATCTTTTCTATAAACAAAAAATATATATTATTTTAATAAAAAAGCCGTGCCAGTGATGTGTGTAATGAATGCCCTTAAAAGGGATTTTATTTATGGAACTAGTCATTCCTCTTCGTCAAGCAAAATGATAGAGTTTTCTTCAAAACTAAAATGCTTTATTCACACAACAATTTTTGTACCAGTAACCTAATCCTTTCCATTTTTTACGTTTCATCAAAAAAGAGTAACTAGAAGTCTACTTTCTTTCTTTTTTTCTTTTTTTTTTTAATTTTTGAACAATTGGAATTTTTATTCATAAACAGAGTATGTCTACTACATATGCACTAGAGGCAGCCATTACAACTCGGTTATGTTGGCCAAAGCCCCAGCTTTCTGATGGAGGAAAATTTTAAGATACATTTGTTAATATAAAACAAAATGAGCCCTTAGATGAAAAAGTTTTCATGTTAGCATTGCTTAAAAAAATATATGGTTAACTTGGTTGGGGTAACATTTAGGAAAATTTCGAAAAAAAAAATGATATAGAGTGATAATTTTTACGAAGAGGTAAAAGCTGAAAAAAAATTAAAAAAAATAATAATTATTAGAATTATTAATAAATAGTTTATAATTACAATTTAACTTTGTTTTCTTTTGATATGAGAATCGACTCTCTCGTGTGCATGTATATATATATATATAAACTATATATATAAATTATATATATAATCTATAAATATTGGGTTTGGGCGATGGGAAAAATATATAGTTAATATGAAGAAGATTTTACAAATATTAGATACGTATTAAAGGGCAAGCCGTTATAATGGCAGACTTTATTTTGCTTAATGAACAATTTGATTTGTACTGAATTTGTACGATGAATGATCTCATTTATATTGGATTTGCTTAATGATGTCTTAATGTTTAAAGAAATTTTTTTAAAATATTTTATATAATTGATAAATATTTAAATATAAAATTTATTTATTTTATTAATTTAATATTTAAAAATATTATATATATATATATTAAAAATGTTTAAAATACAAGTAAACTTAAAATAGTACAGCGAATACATTCACTGATATGTACCGACTATCTTATGTTTTCTTGAACATGAAGTCGGATGTAAGAATTCAATAGTAGGTTTTCAAAGAGACGAACTTAACACGAGAATGAGGGGAATGTAACTGCCAATGATGACCGATGAAGATTGAAGTTTGTTTCCTTCAGAGCTGAGGGGTTAAACTTATAAGAGTTGAGGCTTTGCAATCTGCATTATTAGTCCGAGAGAGAGAGAGAGAAAGAGAGAGAGAGAGGAGTGAGTTCTGATGATATGATCATAACCATTATTCGTTGAAGCATAATCAATCATTCTCGGTCGCTTCTTGCAAATTTATTTGTTTAGGTTGGATATGTAAACGGCATAGAAACAAGAAGGGATATTATTTCATTATATATATATATATATATATATATATATACACACTTGAATTCAAACCAAACGAAGCATACATCTTTTATTAATTAACACTAATTAAGGAACAATTAGTATTAAGTAACAATTTTCTATTTTTCTAATTACAAATCTCAATGCAATATGGCAACTACTAAAGCCCAGTCGTAAGAATCATCATCGTCCGAATAAATTAAAGCTCCCAAAATCAACCAAGAACTCTGAATCAAAAAACCAGAAAAGCGTTATAGATTTGAATTCAACTGGTAAACACTGTCAGTGTGGTATCCTTCCCAATCCAAACAAAACAAAACAAAGCAAAACAGATTTCTTTCTTTCTATCAATATTTAAATTAAAATAAGAAAAAGTATTCCCACTTCATTTCAGAAACGAAATTCAAAACACGTACACCCACCGCAAAAACAAAACAGTCTGTCAGTATAATTGATTACCAATGGATCAGAAATCAGCTTGAGTAAGTAAAGACCGAAGAATAGACCCGCCAGGGGGGGTTGAAAACAGCAAATGCTGAACTGAACAAGTATTTTGATTAACCATTCTGTAAAAATTGAGTATGATGATAAACTTAGGTTTTACAACAGTCAACACAGCACCATACCTACCAGGTTTGAGTATGTTCCAGCCAAAAAATAAGCCCCAGTTAGTCATAAGCCTCAGCATGATTAGTACCCTTTTTAGCAGAAATGCCTTCTTCAAGCCGTAAGGTCTTGGGATTAAGAGGAATAGTACCAACTGTTACAAAACCAGAAGATTCAGTATATCCATTGACTTTCACTGGCATTGATCCTACTGTCACCACCTCAACAGCATTAGCATTCAAAGCATCAACTGCAGCATCTGAAGAGTATTTAGAATCATCTTGCTTGGTATTTATCGACAGCAAGCCAATCTTTAAAGTAGATCCATCATCGCTGGCTTCAACTGCAATTCGCTGTACATTTTCTTTCATAGTTAATGCATCAGTTATATCAGAATCTGCAGGAACCTGCTGACTAGACGAAGGAACAGTTCTCTTCAACATGTCCAGATCAATTTGCTTGGTAGCTTTCTCGTTGTCATTCAGAAGTAGCTCAACATAGTTTAGCTTATTGGCAGCATCCAATGCAGGTGCTAGAGCTGGGCTCGCAAAGCTTTTAATCAGTAGCCTCGCTTTCTCTTCTTGCATGATTCGCTGACGATTTTCATAGTACATAAAGTCATCAATTAAAGAGGTCTTCAATGTATGATTTTTGAATACTTTCAGCACCTCTATACCTTGCTTGTACATTATCTGCAGTTGAGGAAACATTTTATAAGACACAAAATAACAACATGAAGATCTTATAAAGACTATAATCCTGAAGTAAACAAATTAAAATTCACGAGCCCAGATTGTCATGCCAGGTCACAAGAGGAATAATCTTCTAAAAGAATAGTGAACTAGTTTCTATGTTCATAGTCTGCCTTCAATTAGAAGAAAGGTGAACCTCTGAACATACCTCTTGTGTATCCCTGCTATTAGTCACTGGCTTGTTTTCATTGTTCTCTAATATGATGTGTCTAAAGTGGCTATTTGGAACATCTTTAATGATGTGCCACGTGACAGGGAAGCTTCCGCTCCACTTATCTTGCTGCCAAAAATCCATATCCTTCTGGAAGTCAACCGGGCCAACCATCTCTGCAACACCACAGAATTGTCCACTGGCATTAACCTGTGCGAACAAAGTACCACATAGGAGTGGTTAATGAATATCAGAAATAACATAGACCACTTCCATTTAAGAAAAATCTAGAATAGTAGAGTCAGTGCAAGTCCCTAACACCCAAACAGGTATAGAACTCACAGAAAAGAACAGGAAGATTGGACAGCCACAAGGTTTCCCTGCAGCTATTTTCCGTGCATCTTCAAAAGCACTCTCCAGTTTCTTGTTCCCATGGGGTGTAGATGACCAAACATTGTATTTGATGCTCTTGTGTACATCATCCTCACTGTATGATTTTATTACAAAGAACTTGGCATCAACATAGTCAATTGGAAAATCGTCCTTGTTATACTGGTCACTATAGATAATGATGTTCCCTTCAGAATCAATATTTCCTGCTTTACTTGTGTAGGCTTTAACCATGAATTGGCTTTTTAATCTGTTGGTCCTGGGGCCTCGATTCTGTTCACTCAATGTATCTGAGAATCCATGTGCATCATTCAAAACCCTGCCAACATGGATCTTGGGTCGAAGCTTATCCAGGGCAGCATGTCCAGGAGCACTTGATCCATAGTCAGAAAAGACATTGCTGAAACGAAGATCCGTTTTTAATTGATTAAGGCGAGATGGAAGTTTCCCACAAGGAATGTTGCCAATGGACTGAATGGACCCAGAAGCAATTCTACCCTACAAAGATAATTACTAGATAAGAACCTTCAAATATGATACCTGGTGAGAAGCTATAGCATTTCCACCAAAATTCAAGAAAGTCCAATTCAATATAAGCTTAAATTAGAAACTATGAAACTGCACCTGATGATTGTGTGCTGAAGCTGGACCAGAACTATCAGGAGAGCTTCCATGGATTGCAGGATGCTCATTTTGTCCCTCTGATGGCCCGGTCAAGGAATCTGTAAGATTTGAAGCAGACTTTGAAGAGTTCCTAGACAAGGCCGCAGATGCTGAAGTAAAGCTATGTTTAACTCCTCTTCTGTCCAGTCCATTAGTAATTGATGCACGAGTATCAAGCAAAGATTCTGTTGAACTATTTGGAATGCCATCTGGTTGAATGACAACAGGAACATAAGCAGTTGGAGATAAAGGGTTTTGATATGGGGGAACGGAGTAATAGTGTGGTGCCCCTACATATGGGCTGTCACCCATCACGGCACCAGGTATGTACGGATTGTATGAGTCATATGGAGACTGTGCATATCCATAGCTAGGTGTATAATATACATAAGGCAAAGTTTCAGTTTGGGCACCCTGAGAAAAAGAAATCAGGTCTTAAGCAAATTTTGAAATGATAAATTATTAAAAAGAAACTTGTTTTGGATGTGGGTCAGACTATTCATATGTATCAATTATAGAGTTAATTTACCCACCGCATATTGGAAATCTGCACCATCTGCGCTAAAAATATTCAGGTGGTCCTCCCATTCAACGGGTGATTCAAAACCTGTCCAAATGCAATCAACAGTATACACCTGAGATTCTATAAGTATCGCCACGTACATTACACTCAAGGCATTTATATTACCAGTAAAATAATATCCAATGTTGGTGGCAGTTGGGTAGTACATTGATCCCTGATCAATAACAAACTCAGGGGCTCCTTCCTGGTACATAGCTTATAATTGTTCAAAAGGTGAGCTTTTACTATGTGGCTTCGGCTGAGCAACTTAAATCTGAAACTCAATGTACCAAATGTCGTTGATAATACACATCTACAGGAATAACAAGAATAGCTAAGAGAAGCCCAAGAAAACCATCAAACAAGATTTTTTTTTTTTTTTTAAACTGATTAAGTTACTAAATAGTGACTGTCTTCAATTACTAAGAAAATATATCAGGTTTGTTTCTTATTTTCAATGTTCAGAAACACAATGGATATCCATTCAAAGAATGCCACCTTATAGAAGTGGACAGCATAAATCGTATTCATCCATTACTGCTTCGACGAAGCCCCTCGAAGAAGCCCACCACGGATTTTATTTTACTAGTCAAACAAGAGAAAGTAAAAATGGACAACCCTAATATTGATTGATGAATCTAAAGTAAAACTTTTTTCTTGCTCCTACTTGAATGGGAGGACAAAAAGCCATATTTATATCTGTACCACATATCAAGTAACCATCCCTAAATTAAAAGAGTCAAGTCAAAGGGGAACCTATAAGCAAATCACATGGTCAATAAAAGGGCTTCACGGTACAGAAGCATTGACAAATAACATTTTTATTTCATTTAGGATTTTGTTTAGGATAAAGTTTATATTTTTACTTTAAGAATTACAATTCAATTAAATTACTGTTTAGGATAAGAATTTTGTTTCTTCTAGATTACTGCTTTAGGATAAAATTTTAAGTTTTAAGAATTCTATTATCACTTAGGATACCTATTACGAGGAATAAAAAATCTAGTGTGAGTAGGAGATTTAGTATCTGTTATAAATAGCCATTAAGGGTTGGCGTTTGGGTACGTATTCTTTTCTATTTTGATATTTTATCCAAGAGGTTTCTTTTAGAAATTTAATTTATCATTCATGTCCAACTTCAATTGTTTTTCAACTCTTTTTCTATTCTATGTTATCTCTATCCTCCCTTCCCTGCATCACTTCATCTTTGGTGGCCAACGCAACAATCATAGAAATCCCTGGGTTAGGAAAGAAAAAAGAACAGAAGAGAAAGAAAACATTTCAGATGAAGAAAACACAAACCAAAAGCACAATCGAAGAGGCAGCAATGGCATACACCGAAGCATATTACATTCAGCTACTAGATTTGGAAGCAAAGAGGGAGAAAAGAAAAGAGTGGAAACACGCCATTAGTCAGCGACTCTTAGAAATCCTCAGATCAAAAATTTAAATTCGGAAATTGGTTGAAGCAATTTCAAGAAACAACTCTACAGCACTCAAAGAATCAATTACCCATCCAGGTACACGCATCCATCCAAAGCAACTCAATAAAACAATAAGAAGCTCAACAAAGCAGCAGAAAACCAGCTCCAAATAAATCTTTAAATGAATAATCTCAAGTTTTCAAGTCACAGATATGGCAAAAGGGGTTAAGATCAATCAAAGCAAATGAGCTTCAAGGGTAAAACTAGAAGGTGGGGTAGGAAGAAAGAATTTTACCAGAAATCAAAGAATCAAACGATGGTTTACCTGGAAAGTTGCTCCAGAGAAATTTCCCGCAAATTGTAGAGAGAAAAGGGGAGTTTTCTGCAACATTTTCTTCGAAGAGAAGCCCTAACCCTGTAAAAATAAAAATAGAGAATAAAAATAAAATAAAATAAAGGGGGGCAATAGAAGATTGAAAAGAGCGGTTTTTGGTGTGGGTTAAAAAAGAAAGGATAATGTCATGTTTGACCCTTGCATTATACTAATACTCATGTTTGGCCCTTGCATTATACTAGTACTTTAGCCATTACCGTTTCGCTGGGGCTTTTTATTTTGTTATTATCAATCAAAATTAATTTTTAAATTAACTTTTATTATATAAAAAGTATGTATTTTAATATTGGATAAAAGTTTTAAATTAATTTCTAAGTTAATATACAGATTAATTATTTTAAAAAGATTACTTAAAAATCAAATAAAAAATTTATTTTTAAAAACTATTTGCTAATCGATTTAGATATAAATCCTAAATTTACTTGCAAGTTAACATGTAAGACCTTTTAGTGGATGATGAAATCAAAAGGAGGTGAATTAATTTCTCAAAAACTTTTTACTAATCAAAACTTTGATAAAATTGAAAAATCTAAGCAATGATCCTTGAAGTGCAAGTTAATGAATAATAAAATTATAATTAAAAAGCTAAGGAAAGAGAAGCAAACTCAATTGCCTACATCTTATATCTCGGTCTCACTTGCCTCGGATTTTTCAAATTTACTAACTTGAATTGTCTTACTTTTCAAACACAATGTATAACTTGTACACATCCTATCTTTCTAGGCTAAGATAGAACCTCTACCCCCTTTATCTTTTACGACTAAGATGTAACCTTTCTCTACTTTTCAAAAGCTAAGTAGAAACCTTCTTTACTTTTCAATGGCTAAGTAAGAACTTCCCCATTTTACAAATATTTAAGTGTAAACAAATAACACTTCTAAAGCCTAGTTGTTTACAAGAATTTTAGCTTAAAGAAAAAGTGTATCTAAAGATAAAAAATGAAGAATACAAAGATAGGAAGAATTAATCTTATGCAATTGTGAACTACTCTAGAAAATTATAAAAGTAATGAAAAACTAAGCTCTTTTTCTTAGTTCATCTTCTTGTTGGAGGTGTTGGAAAAACTTATTTATAGCCTTGATCATAAATATGGCTATTGGGAATGTTTGGCGAAGGAATATAGCCATTGGAGACTTTATTTGCATGATTCATGTTCATTCGCTCCAAAATGTATCACTACATTTAGTTGTGTATCGATACATTGTCCATATACATACAAAAATATGACTGTTGGAAAAGCCGTGTATCAATACATTAAGGGTTTCATAAAACTTTAGCTATTGCCAAGCAATATATTGATACATTCACCTAATGTATCAATACATTCATATGAAAATCAACATTAAGGGGGTTTTTTATGACTTTTAAATAGGTAAAACTTATCTAAAAAATATTTTATACAAATGTATGCATTAGGAACATCATCTAGATTATTTAAAGGAGTTAAAACTCATTCTAGTATTTTTCAAAGTGTTTCCAAAATAATTTATGAACAAATACTATATCAAAAATATTTAAGCACAAGCTAATTAAGCTTAAGTTTTAGTTTATATCAAACCCAAGATTAATTCAAAACTAATATAGCTAACAATCTCCCTCTTTTTGAGATGAAAAAACTTAAGGTGAATTTGCTTGTAAAACTACCCCTTAATCATTTAAAGACTTTCAACAAAACTCCCTTAAATAAAGTCATTGTTAAAAAAATTTTCAATATTTTGTAAAATGCTTTTGAAAAACTTGGCAATGCATTTTTGGTCATACTTAGCTATAAGAACACCAATACAAAGTATTAAAGATTTTATGTGATATAAGAACATTAAGACAAAACACATGAAAATTTTCTATTTGCTAGCACATATATATCAATAAAGCACAAGCAAATTACCCCTAAATTTCTCTCCCTTTTTGGAATATAAAAAATGTGAAGGCAGATTAAATTCAAAATTAGGAGACTAATTCCAACAAGATTTTCTATGATTTATACCAATTATGAATTATTTAAGAGCATGTATACTAATTATTGAGAAAATATATGCCTTTAGGCCTTAATGTGTAGTTCACGCAATTTTTGTATTCTTTTATAGACATTTAAGCACATTTAAGATTATGAGTAATTGAACATATCAATTGTTAAAGGATTTTAAGAATTATTAATCCAATTGTTGTCTAGATGCATGATAGATGCCAATTTTTGAATTTTTAGTGCACACACATGCTACTCATAATCATTCAAGTAGCCTTATGAAAGGTAATAAAAAAAATTTAAGAAAAACTTAACAAACTTTTGTAGATTAGAAAATCATTTGCTCATTCATTATATGTTAACAAAATCATTTTACCAATAATTCAATCAATGAACATGCTTAAAAATGATAAGTAAATACTTAGACGTGTTCAAGGATTCATTCAAAGTAAACATTTTATACATTACATACAAGAATACTAATGTATATAATTGACTTTGCATGTCACCAAACTTAATGCTAAGGCGTAAGACTTTAATAGTATTAGTTTAGTAATTATCTCAAACTTACCAAGCTTTGATGATATGCTCAATATGACTTTGAATATCATAGTTCCTAGTTGTTTGAGCATTCCTGAATGGTTTTGGCTTGATTTCAAGAGGTTCATTTTTCGATAATAGCTTTATCTCCATGAACCTTGTAAAATTTAACAAAAATCTTAGCAAAAGATGAGCATTAGAGGTGCCAAAATTTTAATTTAAAAAAAAACAATGAGCTTAATGATATTTTAAAATAAGTAATACCAAATCTTAATAAATGAAAAGAATTAAGCATATATGGTACTAATGTTTTAATGCAAGAAATAATTTCATTAAAGCACAAAAACAATGATACATGGAAATTTTGTATTTTTGAGCATCATGAAGCTATATGAGCACTCAATTACATAATTCATGCATTTGATTTGTGAAATACTCATCAATATATCTATATGATTTTTAAGCATGTGATGATGTTTCTCAAGGTTTAGAAATTGTAAAAATTAAGCATTTCAAGTGAAAACCCATAAAAAAAAAAAAACCAATTTTCCATTTAAGAACCAAAACAACACTAAATTGGCCAAAATTTGCTACTTGTATGAATCCAAGGGGCTTTCACGTCAAGACACACAATGGTGTATCAATACAAAGTTCATTGCATTGATATAATCTGGGTTTTTTTAAGGTTTTTATTCATTGTATCGATACAAGACTCTAAGTATCAATACATGCCTTAAGTTTTTTGAAAAATGGTTAGAAAAAAATCCTATTCGGCATTCCAAAAGCCATGATTTGATATTCTAATGCAAACTTTTGGCTTTAAACATTTAAAACCCATATGAATAATCAAAAGCACAAGTTTATAAACATGTTCAATATATTACAAACTTGTTTAAGCCATTAAATATGAGAAAACAACGTGATCAAACATCTTAAGCCTTAAAAAGTTGAAAATAAACATAAAGCATTAAAGAGTCTTAAAAACTTGCTAGGAGCATGTTTTATGGCATAAAATCATATAAGCAAGCTTTACATGCTTCCCCTACGGATATGCATATAATTCACTAATACAATAAAGCTTGCTTAATACCTAAGAACATGAAAACATTAAAATCAAGTTTCAAAAAATCATGCTTGACTTTATGATTTATATCATCATTTCATAAATCAATTTAACATAGCATCATTAAGCACTAAAACATCAAATGCATACCCAATTAGGCTCACAATCACTCAAAATGCAAAACATGAATTTTTACTAAAATCATTTTACATCAAAACAATATTCTGTAAAAAATATTTTTCAATAAAGCATTAAATATATATCATGAATAGGTAATAACAAAAAATAAGCCTTTGGCTTAAAGGTAATCTATCACATTTCCTTGTGTGTCTAGAGTATCCTTTTGTATTACTTGTTCCTCATTACTTCAATACACCTACAAGAGACTTTCACTTGCATTTTGGTACCTAAATCCTTAAAGGTTAGTCTCAAAACCTCTTTTTCCATTAGGAACCCATACTTACCTAACTTTAAATTGTGTCCTTTTCTGGATAGGACAAGTATATGAACTGTGACCATGAAAATTGCAATGTGAGCACTTGGTCATATTTAAGGATTTTTCTAATTTTTTTTTCAAATTTCAAGCATTCAATCTTCTTTTTTAAATCAACTAAAATATTAATTCTTAACTTGGAATCATTAAAATCATTTTTTAATCCTTGTTTTCATTTTTAGATTCTATTTTTTATTTTAATTACAAATTATTTTCAATTTTAAATTTTGAAATCATTTTCTTATATTTAGAGTTCATTTTCTCAACTACAAGATCATCAAATGCATCTTGCAACTCATCAAATATATAGGAATTTAACTTTGATGAGTTTGAGGTTACCTTGGGTTCATAAGAGCCATGAAGCAAAGGTTGTCAATATAGTCATCCTTAGAGTCATCATCATTGGAAAAGCCACTATCACTCCAAGTTGCTGCAAATGCTTTCTTCTTTTTCTTCAACAATGGCAATCGAATTTGACATAGCCTGATTCATTGCAATTGTAGCACACCACATTGTTAACCTTTTTGTTTGAGATGAATTTCCCTTATTCATTTTCATGAATTTCTTGGCAAAGATGATCATTTCAACATTTTCACTGTCCTCATCATCCTTTTTATCTTTATCATTTATAGAACCCTTTAATGCAACTCTAATATTCTTGTAAAGGTGGCAAAATAAACCTGAACTAGAAAACCCGCTCGAAAAAACTTGAGCCTGAGCTCAAAACCTGATTTGACCAAAAAGTCAATAGCCTGAACCGGAATGGCCCAAACCTGAAATAGCTTGAACCCAAAATAACCAGAACTGAAAAGAACCTGAACTCGAAATAACCCAAACCTGAAATGACTTAAACAAAAAAAAAACCCGAACCCGAGCCTGACCTGAACCCGAACCCAAATTTAATACAAAAATAAATATGAAGAAATTATAATTAAATAATTTTTATAAATAAAAAACTTTAATAATTAATTTCATTTTAATATGCTTTTAATAATTTAATTAAATATTAAAAATTTAATTTATTTTTTAAATATGATTAAACTTGCTTATGGGTTGGATTGGCCCACGGTCCAATTTTTTTAAAATCTCAATCTTAGGCCCTTATTTAACGTGTCCAGACCCGTTTATTTAAGCTAGAATTAATATTTATGACATTAAAGAATTGTTTTTATTAATATTATATATATTATAATTAAATTTAAATAAAATATATTAATTTAAAATTACTGTTTCGAGTACGGTCAGGCTAGTCTGATATAAAAATATAAAAAGCTGAGCTAGACCCAATTAGACCAAGTAGGTAGCCAGACCTTTGAATAGGTCTATAAATAATAAAATATTAATGTGTCAAAAAGTAAATCATATCATGAGCTTTGAAAAACATTGTTAATAAAGTATATCATTCATTTATCATTTTTTCTTTAATTTTTATTAGTTAAAATCTTTAACTATTGAGAGTTTGTGTATGTTAGTAGTAAAATTTTAAATTTTTCTTTGAATATCATTATTATTAGTATTTTATTATTATTATTATTATTATT
>JBBYHO010000001.1:14935646-14987221 GCA_038382025.1 Adansonia gregorii | reverse complement strand
TTGATGTTGAATGATTCAATAAGGTTTGTATCTTCTGCTCATCAGCTATTTGGAACCTCTATTTATAGCTGCAAATTGATTTATGGACGTTGAGCATTTAATGTGGTGGTTGGAGAGTCATTGTAGCCTTCATAAATGCTGATTCCCGTTCAATCTTGCACTAAAGTATCGATACAATATTAGTAGTATTGATACACAGTTTAAAAAAGCTACCGTTACAGCATGTTGTATTAATACTGAATCCTTAGTATCGATACTTATCTGTTTGTATCGATACAGATACCCTTGTATCGATACATGTGAGGGTTTCAGCCAAACGTAGGCTACTGCCAAGCCCTGTATCGATATTCATGGGGTCAGTATCGATACTCATCAACATGTATCGATACATACACACTTGTATCGATACATTTGAGGGTTTTATGCCAACTTGAGCTACTGCCAAGCTCTGTATCGATACTCATGGGGTAAGTATCGATACTCATCAACATGTATTGATATATACACACTTGTATTGATACATTTAAGGGTTTTATGCATCGTATCGATACACATGATTTTGGTATCGATACTGGTCTTTAAAATTCGTTTGTAAAATCATTTTTGATGACTCAAACACATCTCAAAGAATTGCCTTAGTACTTTTAAGAATCTTTTTCAATTTAAACATAAGTACAAGGTCGTATATTAATTTAACTTAAGTTTGTTGGTTATATCAAAACTAAATTCAAGGTTAACACTTAGGAAGATAGCCATGTATGAAAAGAATGAAAAGCATCTTATACACTATTTTTAATATAACATAACTAGGGCAGCCACTTAATAGTACTTTAAGCTCAGCAACATCAAAATCTAGCCATTAGCTAACTTGGCTAGAGCCTTTTGAATAGTATCAATACATGCCAAATTGGGCTCCCGATTGACTCTCTCTTATGAACATAGAGAATAAGGCTATCAAGAGTTTTAAGTAGTATGCTCAATGAAAGAGAGATAAGGTGGCTTTATTTTAATCCTCTTTAATTGAAAAAGAGATGACCATGATGTTCATCAACAGTTTGCATGCCCTATACTATGACAGATTGGACAATTTTATTCTATCTGGTGGAATGATTGATACAAAAATCAAAAGTGCCAAAATGTCAACAGATGAGTCATCTGGATCGAGCAAAGAGCTAGCCACCAACAAAAAGAAGGAAAAACAAAGCAAGCACTACAAGCTATGCTAACCCATCTTAGCTAAGTCATTTATCAAGTGCCTAGTCCATAATACCTGGGTGTGCCTTACTTTAATCCAATCATGGTCCCTCTTCAACTAGTTTATGCTGTGACTGATAACCCATCTTTTATCCCATCAAATCCTCTATGAAATAACCCATCTCTTGCTAATTAAAATTTCAATGCCTCTACTAATAATGCCCCAAACAATTAAGGAGTGAATCCTAGGAGATAACAATTTGATCCTATTCTTATGACTTATAAAGGGCTTTACCAAAGTCTACTTTAAAGACGTTTGGTCACTTCTGCTATGTCCCTAAAAAGAAGGCCCTATAAACTTAATGGCATAACACCAATGCCCACTACGACTACCATGCTAGGGTAGCAAAGCATGACATTAAAAATTGCTTGTCTTTCAAATAGAGGGTACGAAGCCTCTTTGACTCAAAGGTCTTACAATTCAGGATGAATTAGGGACCAAATGTTGCTACAAATCCTATACCTAATCATCCAAAAACAAATAGCAAACATGATCGATGTTAATGATGGTTGCGAGTTCAAGATAAACATAGAAAATGCTAGGACATCAATGAGTCTAATTTGGGAAATACTAATTCAAGCATGAATGCTCAATGTAGTTAAAAGTTCAAAAAAAAATTCGACAATTTTAGTGATTTCCACACTATTTATGGTCATACTCTCTAGACTTGCAAAAAGTTTTGCATGATGGTTCAAAAAATGATGAATAAAGGTAGAATTGAATTCTATAACAAGAAGTAAGCTATCTCACTAAATCAAGGAATACGATTAAAAAAAGAACAACATAAGCTCTATATGAGATAGGACAAACAAACTTTTATCATCTATAGTAGAAAATCTAGCTCTGAGATAAACTCTTTGGCACTTTTGCCAAAAATGATCATAAAAGTCCCAGCTTATTTCTTGTACAAGAGTGACAAGGTAATCCCTTGGATGTAGAAAAATCAAACTATGATGATCAGGGAGCCCAACTTGTTAGGAGTCAATCACTTGACTCATAACGATAGATGCTTTGCTTTTTCATTTTAGGATAGTTAGAAAAGCAATGCCTCTTTTATAGTTGAGACACTTCAAGATAAGATAAAGGACATTGGATCTAAAAAAAATTAAAGAACCACCAGATGAAAATGAAGCCATTGAATTTTTAAAGTTCATTTAGCACAGCAAGTACAGTATTATCGACCAACTGAGCAAACAAACAGACTAAGATTTATATGTTGTCCCTACTTCTCAATTCAAAAGTTTATGAAAACGTATTGCTACAAGTGTTAAATGAGGCGTATATGCCAACGAACATTTCAATAAACAAGTTGGGTTGTCTAGTAAACCATATCGCCACTAACAACTACAATTTATTCACTAAATAGAAGATCTTGTCTAAAGGTAGGGAAAACTACAAGGCCCTACACATCACCACACACTACAAAGGCTGTGTACTACCTAAGGTTCTCATGGACAATGAGTCTATTCTAAATGTCATGCCCTTGGTAACCTCCAACAATCTTTTTATTGATGCTTCCCACATTAAGCACAGCTATATAATAGTGAGAGCATTGATGGGATTTATTGTGAAGTCACTGAAAACATCACCATTCCATTCCAAATAAGCCCATGCTCTTACGAGATTGATTTTCATGTAATGGGCATTGCTCTATCTAATAATTATTTACTACGAGGCCTTGGATACATTCAACTAGGGCAATACCATTGCTTTTACATTAAAAACTAAAATTCATGATTAATAACAAGGTGGTCAGCATCGAGGCTAAAAAATAGATGATTGTCATCGCTTCTACTGATGCCACATATATTAAGCCGAATAAAGAAGCCCCTAAGCCCTCTTTACAATCATTTGAGTGTATGAGCACCATATTCATAGGAGAAGGCTTATAGATAGTTAAGCCTCGACTGATAAGAAACACCTATATAAGTTTGAAGTTAACTATTAACAAGGGTTACTAAGCTGAAAAAAGGTTGGTAAGCATCATAAGGCATAGCCAAAGCTTTAAAAGTTATTAGCCGAAGTGACAAAAAGGTCTTGGGATTTAAATCCAATCAGCAGTATCAAAAACAATAACTCAAGAAAGTCAAAGACAAGAGGTTGGCCCATTTGTTAGGTTAAGAATCAAGACCAAAACCAATGATATTCCTACTGATACGTGAAACTTTTTCTTTAAAAAGATGGATAGATTTAAACTAGTCAAAAAATAAAAGTCAAGAATGTCTTGGTCATTTTGAATTGGGCATTCAATAACCTTCACGTCAACACTATCGGTAATCAACTAACACCATTAAAGCCAAGTGATTAGATCCATCCTTACTTAAGAAATTCTATTATTGATGAAGGGGTCATGTCAAAAACCCCTGTACTTTTAAGTGTATTTTTGTCTAATGTAAAGAACTAAATCTTACTTGCTTCTACCCAAAAACTTGTAGGAATCCTATGTAATGGGCATATTTTATCAAATATTATTAATAAAAACAACTTAAAAAGATACATTTCATCTTGCATACCTATTTTTATTTTTTATCTTTACTCTAACTCTTTGTCTATATTTTTTTCTATATTGTTTATTCTTTTACCCATTCGAGTGCTCTAATAAAAGTGAGATTGATGCTTTCAATGAACTTTAAGAGATTGATTTCAAATGATATATCTGTGCTATTGAAGTTGATTTTAACAAAGATTTTAACGAAAGTTTGGCCACTAGATCTGTTAAGATTAGTCAAACATGAAAAAAAAACAAATTTTGCCTCATAAAAAACCAATTGAGATCATAAATTTGGGTACAGAAGATGATTAAAAAAATCAAAATTAAACCTATATAAAACCCTAAACCAACCAAATTGATTGGCCTAATCCAAGAGTATCAAGACATATTCACATGGTCATATCAAGACATCCCTAGACTAGACACCAATATTGTGGTTCATAAGCTTCCCATCAAACTTGAATGAAAACCAATCCAGCAATAACTAAAAAGGGTGAAACCAAAAATACTCTTTAAGATCAAAGAAAAAGTCAAGAAACAATTCAAGGTAAGATTTCTTTAAGTAGCCAAATATCTAGAATAGTTAGCCAACATTGTACTAGTTTCTAAGAAAGATGGTAAAGTGTAGATATGCATCGATTTTTGGGATTTGAATAGGGCCAATCTAAACGATAATTTCTCATTGCCCTATATCAACACTTTGATCGACAACACAACAAAGAGCTATTATTCTTTTTTATGAAGGAATCTTGGGTCATAATCAGATCAAAATGGCACTTGAAGACATGGAAAAAATGACCATGTAGGGCACATTTTACTACAAAGTCATGCCTTTCAAACTCAAGAATGATGGAGCAACCTATCAAAGAGCCAGAGTGACATTATTCCATGATCTGATGCATAAGAAGATTGAGGTCTACATGGATGATATGATCGCCAAATCAACACAAAAAAATGAACATGTCCTCGATCTTCAAAAGCTCTTTGAATAGCTATGAAAATTCTAGCTAAAACTAAATCTTGCCAACTATACCTTTAGTGTCACATCTGAGAAGCTACTAGGTTTCATTTTTAGCAAAAAAAGAATTGAAGTCGATCTAGATAAGGTTAAGGCTATTTAAAACATGTCACTGCCTTAGACCATAAAAGAGGTGAGAAGTTTCTTAGAGAGACTAAACTACATCTCCAAGTTCATATCTCAACTCATCGATAAATGCAACCTTATCTTCCAACATCTTCGTAAGAAAACTTCTAGAGAATGGAACAATAAATGTCAAAAAGCTTGACAAAGTCAAACATTACCTATCAAACCCACTAGTAGTAGTACCGTTAGTTCCTAGTTAACCTCTAATCCTTAACCTATCAGTCTTCGATAAGTTTATGGGTTGTGTGCTTAGGAAACATGATGAGTTAGGAAAGAAGGAGAAAGCTATCTACTACTTGAGCAAGAAGTCCACAAAATGTTAGATAATATTCTATAATTGAATGGTTATGTTATGCTTTGGCTTGGACCATTCAAAGACTCGGGCATTACATGTTATGCTGTAACACATGGCAAATTGTAGGACTTGATCTCATCAAGTTTTTATGCAAAACCTTTGCACTGTTAGGAAGATTAGCCAGGTGGCAACTTCTACTCTTTCAATACAATATCGTTTATGTTAATAAAAAAATGATTGCTGACTTTTTGGCACGTTCAGCAATGAATGACTATGAACCTTTGAACTTTGTTTTCCAAGATGAAGATCTGATATGCATAACTAAAAGTAAAAAAAATCTATTCATGACCAATGCTATAATATGTGCATTAATGTAGCATAAAAGGTCTAAGGCCTGGAATCAGAGCAATATTGATCTCTCCTGATGGGAACCACTATCCTTTTATAGCTAGACTAAATTTTAACTAAACTAATAATATAACTGAGTATGAAACCTATGCCACAAGGCTCCAAGTGACTACCAAGACTTTGTAGGTTTTAGAGGATTCAGCCTTAGTCATCTACCAACTGAAGGGAGAATGGCAAACCTATGATACTAAGCTAGTTCATTATAGGAAATTGATCTTGAAGCTCAAGAAAGAATTTAAATATGTTAGTTTTCAACATTTACTTCATGAAAAGAACCAAATAGCCTATGCCCTACTACTTTGTCATCAATGTTTAAAGTTCGTTAAGAATTGAATGTCGTCTTATTCAGATAAGCATTTATATGACTCGAGCACAGTATCAAAACATTGAAGAAGAGAGGGATGGCCTACCTTGGTACCATGACATCCATTGCTACATTCAGGATCAATAATACCCCGAACATGCCGTAGAATATGGCAAAGGGCTATCAGAAGAAGGGCTATGGGTTTTGAACTAGATAGGGAATCCTATACATTGTTAAATGCATTAGATAAATATACATAAGCAAAATGGCCTAATTCATGACATTTTTATCCTTTTGCACCATTACATCAAAACTAAATTAAACCACTTTTTGGCATAAAAAATCATCTAAATTCATACTAGGCCTTAACAGTGGACTTGTGATTGGATAAATTAAATTTTTTAGGCTTATATAGCTAAGAGAAGAAACATTTTCATGACTTAATGTAATTTATTGGAAGGCACTTTGGTACCTTTCATGGCTCAACTGCATAAAATGGCCTTGATCCACTACTTTTGCTGTGCAAGCCAATGGAATTAAAAGATAATTGATATAGTACCTTGCCCATATTTAAGGTACATGCAGCATGGCTATATAGGCTAACTATGGTTCAACTGAGAAAACACTTACATACATTCATTTATCATATTCTCTCTATAATGCCAGCAACTAAAAAACCTTAAAAAATTTTCATTTTTTAGCTCTCTATACCATCCAAAAAAACCTTCACAACACTATTTTAAGCCATTTTTGCTTATTTTTCTTCTTTCTAACTTAAAGTAAGTATGATAAAGCTTCAATGACAATATCTTTGATTGGCAAAAGCTTACTTTTTTTGGAGGAAAGCTACTGAAATACTAGTTGGTATACTTGCTCAGCTTATTTCTTTATTTTGTTGCTACTTTCATGTTCTACGTCTTGCTAGTGACCCCTCATGCAAGCATAATCTCTTTTAAGCTTCATGAATTTTCTTTGAGATTTTACCCATGAGCCTATGATGTTAGCATGCATTTAGTTTACAAATCATGTTTTTATATTGTCATGAAATTTCCAACCTTTATTTGTGTTATGAAAACATCTTCTTTTATGCCTATATCATATTCAATGTCTTCATAAATATATTTTAACATGTTCATGCATTTTTCTTGCCTAACAATCATGCCTTTATGCTATCATGAAACTTTCAGCACATGTTCATGTCAATAAAACACTTTCTTATGCTCACACCATGTTTTATGTCTCTAAAAACATTTTCTAGGATATTCATGCATCCTTCATATTTTCCCTACATTTTTGACAAGTTTCTTTAATAAAAATGATGTCTTATTAATGTTCTAGTTATCATTTAATGCCATGTTTGAGTAGTTTACATAATTAAAATGCTTGCTTAATGTCTTTTTTGTAAAAAAAAAAATATGCTTTTTTTCAAAACCACTCAGGTTAGGTCCATATTAACTTCAATAAAGGAGGATTAACATAGACTTAATGCTTTTACCACTTAATCCTCCAATCATTAGGAAAATTCAACCTTTCCATGTCTAGGTTCAAGGTTAAACAAGGTTAAATGTTCTAATTTTCACAAAATAAAATATCTTTTTAACTTATCCCAAGTTGTTTATGCCTTGGTTTTGTTATCTAAAGCTTCTTGCTAGTGACGTGGTTAATGGGTTGTTCCATTATCCCAAGCTACTCCAAAATTATGAGAATGAGATTGTGAAGCCACTTTCATTAAACTCTATTGTCATGGACATATGAATGTCCATAGTCCAAGTCTAGTTATAAGAAACATAAAAAAACCAAAAAAGTCCCTTGTTTCGTGTTGATAGCATTAAAACAATGACTTGAAAAATAATTTCTGAACCTAAACAATTTTCCATGAATTTTTGATATTTTCCATAAAGAGCATCAAATTAAATTTCCAACGGTGCCTTGTTTGCCCTTGGATTATTCCAAGCAATGAAGTTATAATTTTTTGAACCAATGCTATTTGGAGCCTCTAAAATCAGTGATTCGCATTTTGTTTGGGCCATTTTGGCCCACCAGATGGTTTTTTGGATTTTCAAAATTTTTTTCCTAAAATGTTTGTGAAATTTTAATTTTAGAAAGATATCGTTTGCGATCTTACAATCTTGAATAAGTCGTATAACATCTCCCTTGTACGTGTTGTCATTATTGAATTAGTCCCAATTTTAAAAATTATTCACTCCCAGAAAATAATTTTTTAAGATTTTTGGAATATTTCTATGTTAACTCTTATCGAATCCTTTTTGCAATGCAACCTTATCCTACCCTTATAACCTTCAGATAAGTCTAGAATAAAATCAAAAATGGGGATAGCATGATGCTATACCTTGTTTTAGCATTTATCAAAATTAATTAGTTTTCTGAAATCCCCATTTCTAGGTATTTGGATGCCTATAAATGAGTCCAATCGACACCTATCAAGTCAAAACATGTGTGTTCCCTTAAGCTTTGATCAAGGCATAACCATTTTTCAAATTCTACCATCCTTATTTTATTAGTTTCTCATTTTTAGATAAAAAATTATCGATTTTGACAAAAAAGTCAAAAAGGTCATTTTGTTAAAAAATTATCAAACTTTTATGAATTTAAGTCTTTCAATCTTGTTTATCAAAAAATTGTCAAAATTTTTATCTATAAGGATACTCCAACCCTATCTTTTAAAATTTCACTCTAAATCAAAATTTTCTCTCTCCCAATTTTTTTTAAATCCAAGCCCTTTTTTCATGCTTGGTTAACCTATGAATCTAGACGTGTCTCAAAAATTATCAATTTGGTCATTTCTAGATAACTACTGATAATTATGAAATATATTTGATTGAACCTCTTTTTTTTTTTGTTAGCTCAAAAAAATTAAACCAAGAGGGGGTGAATTAGTTCTACAAGAACTTAATAAATTTGAAGTAAATTGAAAATAAAAAAGAGTCAAGGGTAAGAAAAACAAACAATCAATATATAAAGGTTCACTCCTTGAACTCGACACCTATGTCCTCTGTTCTTAGTACTTTCTTACCAAGGTGATTCCCATAATTCATTAATCAAATTATTTACCTTTAAGGCTAAGGTATAACCTTAGATCTCTATATTTTAAGGCTTAGATAGAACCTTTCAATCCTTTTGAGAATTCTACCTCAAATTCTCAAATATTTTCACTCACTTTCACAAAACTCCTTTTATGATATGAACGAGGTATTTTGTAAATAAATTAAACCTCTAATAGGTGGATGTTTGCTGGAATTTAAGTACAAGGTGAATAAGATACAAATAGACTTGGAAGAGTATAAATTTGATACAAGAAAAATGAAAAATTTAAGGACTTTTGAGCTTTTGTTGTTTAAAGCTTGATTAATCTTTGTATCTCTTGCTTCTTCAACCGTTGGGAATCTTTATTTATAGCTTAAAATTGATATAGGCATTGGGCATTTAATATGGTGGTTGGCGAGCCATTGTAACTTTCATAAATGCTTGTTTCCGTTCAGACCCATAATATTGTATTGATACAATACCAATGGTACCAATACAAGAATTAAAAAAATGAACGTTACAGCTTGTGGTCTCGATACAAGGGGCTGAGTATCAATACTTGCCAAACTATATCGATATAGACACACCTGTATTGATACATTTAAGGGTTTTAGCCAAACCTTGGCTACTGTCAGGCATTGTATTGATACATATAGGGTGAGTATTGATACTCACTACAATGTATCGATACATGCTAAAAAGTATCGATACAAATGAGTGTTTTAAGCATAGTATTGATACATTTATGCATTATGTCGATACATACCTTCAAAAGCCTTTGCAAAATGATTTTCTTAGCTTGATATTAACTCAAACATATCTTAAGAATATTCTAAGTATAAATATACATTTTAGAACATATATTTTTGAGAAAATACAAGCTTAGTACTTTTTTAAAATGTTTTTCAATTTTAACACGAATACCAATTTGAGTACAAATTAATTTAGCTTAAGTGGTTTGTTATATCAAAATCGAATTAAAAGCTAACAATCTCCCCTTTTTTGATATAACAAAACTTAAGATTAATTTGCTTGTTTTTTAGATTAAAGAAAAAACTACCCTTAATAAAGTAATGGTTTTCCGAAGTTTTAATTTGAGCAAATGGGGTCCTTTAAAGCTACAACATTTTAAATCAATAATATTGCCCAAGATTTTCAAGATTCAAGCTAAATCATGTAAAATATGTTCAATATGTTATTTGGGTTCCAACACGCAATATAATTAGAATCAAGTGCATAATAATTTCATGGAAAACATATTTTGCATTATGCATAATAATATCATGGAAGACATATTTAGCAATGCAAAAGACATTTTGCAAATTTATGATATTTCTCCTCCTTTTTGTTATATCAAAACACAAAAAAAGATCAATTTAAAGTAATAGAGAAAATGCAAGCAAAAATGATGCATTGAGAATAAAATGTTAGATAGAGTAAACAAAATAAATAAAAAAAGTTCAAATGAATCCTAAAAAAAACTTAAATGTCATCATAAAATAAACCTAAGATGACCAAGTTTCATCGGTCGGAGGATCTGTAATAGGTAAGGTAGTATGTGATGGTGTATACGGAAAGGCCACCGAGAAGCTATGGAATTGCTCGATCAACACACGATGACTATGCTCGAGACTAGAAAGTCAATCACCAATGGAATCAAACCGCTAATCCTAAGAGTCAAAACCTCACTCCCATGTGTCAAGACTCCCCATGATGAAATCATATATGTGTTGGAGGTATATGGGCACAAATAATAAGGTGGCGGGAGCTAAGGGTAGAGGAGACGCATCCTGCTTCATATCATCATCATGGTCATCAAGAGCGAGAGCATCCGGTTGCTTAAGCGGTGGAGGTGGTTATTGATGAACCTTAGGAATAAAGTCAACGCCTTGAATTTTGTACCCAACGAACCTCATAGATTTGCAACTAATATAATGGTAAGTAGATATCATAATCTTGGGGTTGTAAGAAGGATCAAGAACTTGAGTGTTGAAGTAGTAGCTCAATGCCATGCCATTGAAGAGGCTATTACAACCACAAACACAAAGAACAAGTTCTGCAAAGATAAAATGGGCTAGGTTTAGACGATTCTCAATTTGAATCAAATAGAGCCACCAATAGTCGAAATCGCTAATCAAGTGTGTTTGGTGCCATATGGACAGAGCACATGAGAAATAATAAAATGAAGTAAGCGATCAACTAGAGGAAGGAGGGTAGCTTTATTATTCAAGGTACGCAAAGCTATAGGAGCCAGACCTTCATTGATTATGCCTTTATTTAGGAAACCAAAGGCAGTTGCAAGAGAAGCCGAGTTGGCTATGAGATCTTATCCTAAAAGATAAGATCGAATAGCAATGATATGATCATGATCATCAATAATGAGTATGCTAAAGAATGCATGAACAAGATTCTTGCAAACTAGAACATTGAGAGAAAAATTTGGTCCATTCAAAAGTATCAAAAATCTAAAGGTAGTACTAAGCAATAGACTGAAGGAAGGGAAAGTTGATAACTCTACATTGTTGGATAGGTATACGAGCATAGATGGTATTGAATTGCTCATGAGCTCATGCATCATGAAAGCATATGTCGAAGAATGATTATGTTTGGGTTAAAGATGGTTAATAAGTAGTAAAACTGGAAACACGGATGATAAGTCCTTGACAACAAGTGGGTTGTTTGGTCTTTAGAGGCATGGTAGTGTTTGAAGGTGGTTTGAAGGGTATCGAATGAAATGAAAGTAGGTTTCGATGAGATTCGTCGAAGGTGGTAAAAGTTGTCAAAAGTAGCAAGTCAAGTAGGTCAAGTTAAAAAAGCTAGGTAAGGTGCTAAGAAAGAGTTTTTTGAGGAAAATGGTCAAGTATATGGGGGCATAAGCTTTGGTGGCATTATGGTGTAGTGATTGAGTAAATTTGCAACCAATCACGATAACCGAGTTGGAAAAGAATGATTATGTTTGGGTTAAAAGTGGTTGATGAGCAGTAAAACTAGAAACATGGGTGACAAGTCCTTAACAACAAGTAAGTTGTTTGGTCTTTAGACGTATGGTAGTGTTTAAAAGTGGTTTGGAAGGTATCGGATGAAATGGAAGTAGGTTTCAATGAAATTCGTTGAAGGTGGTGAAAGTTGTCGAAGGTAGCATGTCAAGCAAGTCAAGTTGAGAAAGCTGGGTAAGGTGCTAAGAAAGAGTTTTTTCAGGAAAATGGTCGAGTATATGGAGGCATAAGCTTTGGTGGCAATATGGTGTAGTGACAAGTCAAGTTGAGAAAGTTGGGTAAGGTACTAAGAAAGAGTTTTTTCAGGAAAATGGTCGAGTATATGGAGGCATAAGCTTTGGTGGCAATATGGTGTAGTGATTGAGTAAATTTGTAACCAATCATGATAATCGAGTTGGAAAAGACTTGAGAATGGAAAATCACTTAAAAATTATAAAGAAATTTGGATAAATTTTAAAGAATTTAAAAGAAGAATGTTTAAGGTTTGAGTAAAGAAAGCTTTTGAATTTTTATGGTTTTGGATGGGAATGGATTGAATTTCAGAGGGAAATGGTGAATTATGATGAAATTAACCTTTTTAAGATCAATGATTATGAGAAAAGTGAAAGTTAGATGAAGTGTGATAATTGAAGGTTGAGAAAGTGAGAAGAGGCTAAGGGAAAGGTGAACAGTGCTTGATGAAAATGAACTCTTACATTCAATGAGTGCCTAAATCAGCTGAGTATCGATATAGAAAAGGCAGTATTGATACTAGGTATTGATACTTAGTGTGCAGTATCAATACAAAAACAATTCTGGGTTCTGTATTAATATAAAGAACTGGGTCTTGAGACATATAACAAGTTGGGTTTGTATCTATACAAGATGGAGAGTATCGATACATGGTATCAATACATGGAGTCAAGTATTGATACAATGAACAATTCTAGGTTTTGTATTGATACCTTAAAACCAATCTCGATACTGGGAAAAAGATTTTGCTGGTATCGATACGTATGGCCTCGTATTGGGTCATTTCCATTAAGATAGAATCAATTTAAGCATATTTTTGAACCAACTGCTCTTTGAAAAGCATTTGAAAATGCAACTTTGAACAAAATTTTTGAAATGAAAATCATTTAGCATGAACAAATCAAAATTTAACCCCAAAAAAAAAAACATAATCATCTAAGAATCAAAAGTCATACAAGTGCACATCTTCAAACAAGTAGGTATGTAAGGCTACCTTTTCAAACTAAGCATGATGTAAATAATATTAAGGCAAAGTATCAAAATTTTATCAATCTATAAATTTAGGGTGCATTCATTAAGCCAATTTCTCTTCTAATTATGCAAAATCTATCCTTGTCAAGGGGTTTACCGAAAATATTTGCTAGTTGATGCAAGGTATCAACGAATTCAAGCACTATATCAGCTTTTTGCACATGATCTCTAATGAAATGATGTCTAATCTCTATGTGCTTAGTTTTAGAATGTTGAATTGGATTTTTGGTGAGACAAATGGCACTAGTATTGTCACATTTAATTGGAACATGATCCATGGTAATGCCAAAATCCTTTATTTATTCTTTTGTCTATAAAATTTTGGCACAACTTCCCGCGAATATGTACTGCACTTCAATTGTGGATAAAGCAGTACTATTTTGCTTCTTAGAGAACATGATATCAGCATATTTCCAAGAAATTGACAAGTATCGAAAATGCTTTTCCTATCAATTTTACATCCACCAATGTCCACATCAAAATAAGCATGTAAAGTAAAAGATGATTCTTTTAAATATGATAAGCCTAGATTAAGAGTGTCTCTAAGATATCTAAAATTTCTTTTCATGATAACTAGATGTGACTCCCTAGGTGATGATTAATATCTAGCACATAGGTATACACTAAACATTATGTCGGGTCTACTTGCGATGAGATATAGCAATGAATCTATCATAGACCTATAAAGTTTAAAGTCAATACACTTAACTCCTTCATCCTTCTTAAGCTTTGTTAAATTACTTATAGGTGTGGAACAAGGCTTTGTTTCATCTATTTTGAACCTTTTGAGTAATTCCTTGGTATACTTTGCTTGATTGATGAAGATGCCATCTTTTGTTTGCTTAACTTCTAGTCCTAAAAAGATTGTTAATTCTCCCATCACGCTCATCTTAAACTCACTTTACATTAACTTAGAAAATTCTTGACAAAGAGATTCAGTAATAGCACCAAAGATAATATCATTAACATAAACTTGAATCACTAAAATGTCCTTGCTTTTTTCTTTTATAAAAAGAGTTTTGTCAATATTACCTCTATTAAAACCTTTTTTAAATAAAAAATTTTGAAAGCCTTTCATACCATGCCCTAGGTGCTTACTTTAGACCATATAAGGCTTTTGAAAGTTTAAAAACATGATTGGGATAATAGGGATTTTCAAAACTGAGAGGTTGCTCAACATAAACTTCCTCATTAATAAAACCATTTAAAAATGCACTTTTGACATCCATTTGACATAACTTGAAATTGTTAAAACATGCAAAGGCCAATAGTATTCTAATGGCCTCTAGTCTAGTTACAAGAGTATATATCTCATTAAAATCAATTTCTTTTTCTTGACTATATCCTTTAGCTACTAATCTAGCTTTATTTCTAGCTATGGTTCCATGCTCATCAAGTTTGTTCCTAAATACCTATTTAGTACCTACGATGGGATAATTACTAGGTCTTTCCACTCAATTCTAAACTTTTATCCTTTCGAATTGGTTTAACTCCTCTTGCATGGCCATGATCCAACTATTATCCTATGGAGCCTTATCTAAATTCTTAGGTTGAATTTGTGAAAGAAAAACTGCATAATTGCATACATTTCTAAGAGATGATCTAGTTCTTAACCCTTGCTTAGGATCACTAATTATCTCACTTTCTTTGGTATAAGTCAACTTTTTAAAATGATTCTTTCTCTTTCTACTTGAGTTGGCTCATGTAGTTCTTTCTCTTTTGGAGCTTTTTGATTTTGTATTGTTTGTCTTTGCTCCTTGTGTGATGCTTGTTCTTGGTAAATCTCTACATCATCATTATCAAGAGATACCTTCCTCAAGGTTGAGTTAGCTTCATCAAATATAACATGTATTGACTCTTCAACAACTAAGGTTCTCTTACTAAACACTCTATAAGCTTTAGAATTTGTTAAATAACTAATAAAAATTCCTTCATCACTTTTTGCATCAAATTTACTAAGATTATCATTTTCATTATTTAGTACAAAACATTTGCATCAAAAACAATGAAAATAGCTAATGTTAGGTTTTCTTCCTTCAAAAAGTTCATTTGCAGTTTTTTTTAGGATTAGCCTAACCATAGCTCTATGTATAATGTAGCACTTCAAAAAAATAGTAATAGATTATAAATAATATATAAAATATTTTTATTTTTTATTATTTTTATAGTAATTTAGGATTTAATTTAAAATATTTTTATTTTTATTTTTAAATAATTATTCAAAATTTAATATAATTCGAAATTATTTTATAACTTAGGATTTAATATAATTTTTATTTTATGAATTTATTATTTAATATAAATATTTTTAAATTGTATTATTTTAAATATATAATTTTCATATATTATATATATATAATATATTGCTGGGTCAGTGCCCTACCCAAAGGAGTTGACCCCCTGCTATACGGAGAAGAAAGAAAAAGAGGAGATAAAATAATGGAAAACAAGATAATTAGAGTCTCGATTCTAATAATTATTATTTTTTAAAAATTATTTATTTTTAACTTTATTTTTTTCCAATAATTCTCCATCCATTTCACTCTTTTGAAATTTTATGGGTAGACAAAAAATAAGTTTTGATTTATTAAGGTGCTAAATGCGCCGTTTAATTAAAAAAATGAAAAAGAGATTGTTTGGGTCAGCTACATCAAGAAAACCAATAAAATTATGGAAATGATAATATCCATCTCAACAAACTTGATGCTAGAAAATAAACGTGATTAATGATTGGATTAGAATTCTAAATCTTGACAAATAGAGTAAAATTTATAACATTATTATAAAAAGACTAAATTTACATTTTCACATTAGTAGAGGACCGATTATAAAATTTGACCTACTTATCAGACGCTACGTTATCCAACTAATGTCACTCTAAATTCAATTTTCATCTTCTCTGGGTGTTTTCCATTTGGCAGAATAATCTTCAATCCTCTATGTTAGTTTTGCAATTCCTGCAAAAGGTCTGTGGAATTGCATGATGCTGGCGTCGGTGAAGGTCTAGCTGAATTGTAATAGTGGGTGTTAAAGGCAAGTGATGGCGGCTAAGAAGGCGTGCGAGTCTTTCTCCAAGACCTTAATAGAGGAGGTGCAGAAATGGGGTTGCATGAAGCAGACAGGGGTGAGTTTGAGATACATGATGGAGTTTGGGTCTAAGCCCACTGACCGAAACTTGTTGATTTCGGGTCAGTTTCTCCACAAGGAGCTCCCCATTAGAATTGCCAGGAGAGCTATTGAGCTGGAGAACCTCCCTTATGGCCTTTCTGCGAAGCCTGCTGTTTTGAAGGTTTCTTCTTTTTCTTTCAATTTGAATTTGAATTTCATGTTTTGGATTTTTATTTTTTTGGTGTCGCAGATTTTTTATTTGCTATTTTGCCAAAATGGGTATTTATCTATCAACCTATCACAACTTGACTAGCATTTCTTTTTCTTTTTTCTGTTTTTCCCCTGAATACGTGATTCTGCATACTTGATCTCAACCTTCAATTAAATAATTCCTACTATTTAATTCATTTTTGCTGTTTATGGAGATTCTTCCTGTCTCTGCCTTCTGATTTTCAAGTTATTTTTTTGCTCTTGCACGCTCTCTTATGTCCTTTGCATGCCGTTTCCGTACATGCACATGCTTGCTTTTTCTACTAACTGTTCACCTTTTAGTGTCTCTAATGGAATCATGGAGAAATCGTTTATACCCTTATCTATTTTTGAGGCTATAATTTCTTAGAAAAGTATGTATGCTACTTTTCTTTTGACCGCTCTCATTCTCATTTTACAATCTGCCCTCATCTTTGAACCATATTCTTGGGATATAATCTAGTATCAGCATAATTTCACTTGGAATCTGAGAAATTTCACCAAATTTTGCCTCTTCTCTGAACATTTTCACACTTGCGTGCCTTGCTCTATGTGGCAGGATTTTGTTTTGAATTATAAGATTGGTTTACTAGATGGTAGATCAAGTCCTAAATTTTGATGATCTGGATTAATAATTCATTTATTTTGTACTTGTCATTCTTAGGTGCGAGACTGGTATTTGGATTCCTTTCGTGACCTAAGATCTTTTCCTGAGATCAAGGATACAAATGATGAGAAAGAATTCACACAAATGATCAAGGCTATCAAGGTGAGACACAACAATGTGGTCCCTATGATGGCTTTGGGGGTTCAACAATTGAAGAAAGGCATGGATCCGAAGATTGTTTATGAGGATCTTGATGAGATTCATCAGTTTCTAGATCGATTTTACATGTCAAGAATTGGAATTCGAATGCTTATTGGTTAGTTTCAACTTTAGTTGTTTTACAGTGATAATCTATTGTTCTCTTGCTGCAACACCTCCTGGCAACCGTTTTTCCATGTTTCATTTGTTACTCTTTGTTGGAGCTGGGTTTAAACACTGTCTGCATGTTTAAATTTTGGTGAAACCAGGGCAGCATGTGGAGTTGCATAACCCTAATCCTCCTCCACATTGTGTGGGATATATACATACAAAAATGTCTCCAGTGGAGGTGGCACATAATGCTAGTGAGGATGCTCGTGCTATTTGTTTGCGAGAGTATGGCAGTTCACCTGATATTAATATCTATGGTGATCCCAATTTTACTTTCCCGTGAGTTGATTTTATCTTACTTTGCTTGTGTTTGCTCAGTTTAGTTCCATCTAGATTTTTAATCTCTTTTATTTTTGGCTACATTATTCTCCAAAGCACTTCTGAGTCTTAGTTTAGTCATAAATATGGTAATTGATGATTCTTTGATTTCTGTCCTATATGTGTCATCTATTTTCTTGTACAACAGGTATGTTCCAACACACTTGCATCTTATGGTATTTGAGTTGGTCAAAAACTCCTTGCGTGCTGTCCAAGAGCGTTTCATGGATTCGGATAGAGTTGCACAGCCTATTCGAATAATAGTTGCTGAGGGAATTGAAGATGTAACTATAAAGGTAGTTTGTCATGATAATTTTATCCATGGAATTTCTAACAACTATTTCCTTTTTTGCCCTCTTTTTTTTTTTTGGATTTGTGGGAGAGCATGGGAATTTTAAGTATTTAAAAATATACCATCAAGCATATATATGTTTTCACTTATTTTCTAACAATATAACTTTGGTCTAACTTGCTGTATAGGTCTCAGATGAGGGGGGTGGCATTCCAAGAAGTGGTCTCCCCAAAATTTTCACTTACCTTTACAGCACTGCCAAAAACCCATTGGATGAGTACTCAGATCTGGGAACAGCTGATACAGTAACCATGGCTGGATATGGTTATGGGCTACCAATAAGCCGCTTGTATGCTCGGTATTTTGGAGGGGATCTTCAAATTATCTCTATGGAAGGATACGGTAAGTGCAGTTTGTTGCAGTTTGACTGCTTAGACACTTGGGAAATTAAGGTCAAGCTTTGAGATCTTTGACAATTGACTGTTTTGCTTCTAAGTATTTGATTGGTGAAATTGTTGTTTGCATATGTGTGCACCTATTCTTACCAATATCTGTTTTTAGGTGCTATCATGTAACATAAGCTCACTCTAGAAAGTTTTCTGTTGTTATCAAGTTAGACCTAAGTAATGTTGGACATGATTACATGAATATGACATGCATAAAGTCATTAAAACATAACATGGCACGATTACATGAATTAAAATCTACCTAATAAGAATTATTACTATATTAAAATTGATATAAAAATAAAATATCTTAAGCACGATCATGACACGATACAATACATGACTATGACATGAAGACATGAATTACTAGGTCTAGATCAAGGGGTAATTGCTTTTGGTGTTATGCAACAAAACTTTCATTTTATGTAAAAGCAAAATGACAAGGAGCTTCAATATGAGTGTTTTCTTTTCCATGTGGAAAACAGTATAGTTAGTGACCTTGATAATCTGGAAGTACGAAAGAAATGCAATTATAAAACAGGGAACTTCTAGGGGGTCTTAGTTTTATCCATGTTGCAAACAGGTGATTACCTCATAACTAATAGTTAATGCCCACAGTTAGATGAAGCTTTTTACCCTCTCTTAACTCTTGAAATTTGAGATTTCCCTATATTATATTTATATACAATATTACTTTCTTACTTGTTTGCAGTCTCAATAAATGGTAAGAGAAAGTCTGCATTGTTAAAGATGGCAAGTTTTGCAAAACTCAAAATACTCAAAAGTTCTTAGGAAGCAAAAATCTAGGCTTGACCTAAAGTTTGTTGCCGCTCTTTATGAGTATCGAAGTCTGAGGTTTGGATCTCTACCTCCCCTTAGACTATATCATATGTACCAAAACAAAAAAAAAAAAAGAAAAATTAATAGACTTAAAAATTAGCACTCAAAGTTGGTAGCAGAGCAAATGATATGCAATTAGGAGAAGCCGTTTTTTGCAGAAGAATCACTCTTCTTTGTGCCTATAGTTTTTACTGTTAGAATAGTTGTTGCAACTGTGTCTGCAATTAAATTGATGCAGTTTTTGAGATAACTAAATTTGAAACTGACGTAGTTTGGTAGTTTCATATTTCATAATACTGTGTGGCTTTTGTTGTTATGTTGAGTTATATACAATTAACCGTTTCTTGTTATTCATTATTAATTAATGAATAATAAGAAAGTATCAACTTGGACTTTTGTTTTGTTATTTGTTTGTCCAGGGACTGATGCGTATCTTCATTTGTCTCGTTTGGGAGATTCGCAAGAACCCTTGCCTTAGGAGCAGGAGCAGGATTATTCATTATTAATTAATGCATGGAAGGAAACATTAAACAAGGGAAATTGTAATGCATTTTTGTGGATTTTTATTCCAATAAGTTGCACTTGTCTGTATATTCGTACTACATTTCCCTTCTAACACCAATTGATGCAGTGCGATGGAAGTTCCCCTCCTCTAAACGAAGCATGCGGAATGAATCTTTTTGGCTTCCAAAGAGGCCCAACCGCATGTATTTTAATGCTTTTACATAGCTGGTATAAGTAGGAAAAGTTTGTACGTTCCAAATGCGAATTGGGCATGTCAAACTTGAAATGGATACTTTTTTTTTTCTTGTTTAAGATGGGATTTATTTGTTGAATCAAATTGCTTATTTAACTTAAATCTTAAATGATCGTTACAAAAACAATCAAAAGATTTGGAGTCATCATCAATCATTTTGTCGAATTGAATACCTCGAAAATAAAATAAACTCTACTTACTAACCAGAGTCTTACTCGATAAGGGTTTGGGAGTCTGTTTGCACGTAGAGTGAGACTTTTCGTGAGACTTTTTGTTTATGAAGCTCATAAAACAGTATTTATTAATTCTATTTCATCTTAATTCTTGATTAAAATTGATTTTAATTTTGTGATATTTAATTATAATTTCAACAATTGAATTTATTTAGAATTAGTATTAATTTTCTAGTTTCAAGTATATTGGGTATTCATTAATTTCGAAAATTGATTTTTATTTTTACTCGTGAAAAATTTGATGGAATATGAAAGTTTTATTTTTTGAAAAAAATTGAAAATTTTGATTTACTCATTTAAAGAGGTATTCTTTTATTTAAAATAATCGATGAGATAATTTTCATAAACTAGAGGTATATCTATAGATTATTTTAACTCGAGGATTTTGTCTTCGACTTTAATAAAACAAGTATCATAATTAATAAAATCATACTAGGTTTTTCAGCATACCTAGAGTGCTTTAAAGGACATGCATCGACACAAGGGTTCTTGTATGACCTTAGTGGATATATATTGACATGAACTTTCCTACATGATCCTAAACTTGATTTTAAGGTATTATTACCTAAATACCCCTAATGGACATGTTTGGACATGAAGGTTCCCATATGATCTTGAGGACATGGTTTTAAGGTATTTTTATCTAAATGACTCGAGTGGACATGTTTTGGAATGAAAGTTCTCGCATGACACTAGACTCTGTTTTAAGGTATTATTACTAAAATAACCCTAATGGACATGTTTTAACGCCAAGGCTTCCAGATGGTCATAATAACTATTTTGAGGTTTTGCTTTTACCTAAATGCCCTTGGTGGATATGGTTCGGCATGAAAATTCCTGCATAACCCACTTGGTTTTAAGGTACTATATAAAATAACCCAAATGGACATGTTTTGACACAAAGGTTCCCACATGATCCTAAAAACTCGATGTTAGTAGGCATGTTTTGACATAAAGGTTCCCCATGAAACTAGGCTTGATTTTAAGGTACTATCACTGAAATAACCTTAATGGACATGATTTGACACGAAGGTTCCCACATGATTTCAAGGATTCGATTTTAAGGTATCTTTTACCTAAATGACCCTATTAGACATGTTTTGACATAAAAGTTCCCATAAGACTATAAGGACTCGGTTTTAAGGTACTTTTACTCAAATGACCCTAAAATGCATGAAAATTACATAATAATTCCTATAACATAGAAATGTTTTAATTGAACCTAAAATGGATGACATAGCATAATAGGCCCTAAATCATGGAATAGGCCCTAAATCATGGAAAATGACTAAAAGGACTCTAAATGCATGAATTTGCATAAGTCTTTAAATCATGAAAAATAACTAAAGTGGCTCTAAAATACATGAAATTACTTAAATCTCTAAATCATGGGAAATGACTAAAATCTCTAAATCATGGGAAATGATTCAAATAGTCCTAAAATATAGGATTTGCATAATGGTCCATAGTTCATGAAAAATCACTAAAATGATTATAAAGTGCATGAAATTGCATAATGGTCCATAGCTCACGAAAAAGACTAAAATGGTCCCAAAATGTATGAAATTGCTAAATGATCCTTATCATGCATGAAAACATTTTCAAAAATTGCAAATCGCCCTTTAACTTTTTCACCACCTCTACATGCAGTCATAAGCATCTCTTTTCACCAATAAACATACAAGCATGGTATCCTACAAGATTTTAAGCACTAAACATCTCATTAACATGAACATAAATAGATTTACTAATATACATGATGATGTCATAATCGTAATATTTTCATGAAAAATGCATGGACATGAAAATCATGATCATGAAGCATGGAAAGGTCATAAAATGCATGCATAATACATAAGATGAAATATGAGTAACATAAAGAGTAAAACTAGAGTTGAAATTACTTAATGAAAAGCACATTAAAACTAAGAAACTTAACAAAAAACATTTGGAAAATAAGTTTTCTTGATGGAAATATAATTTTTAAGAAACTTTTAACAAGAATCATTAAAGGATATAGAAACATAGCATTTAAAGATCATAGCTTAAGATTTGGCCATAATTTGGTTATTACACCTAAGTACAAATTATCACCTAAGCATGTCTTAGGATCTTCAAGCTCAAATAAATGGGAAGAAAAGATGTAAATGAAAGTAAAAACTAGAAGAAAAATAATCTTAGTGGTAGATCTTAAAGAAAAACTATTTTTTCCTTTTTCTTGTGCTTTTTCCTTCATGTTTTGCTCTTTTTTTAGCTATTGCTTTTCTTTAGCTGAAAACTAGAAGAAATCCCATAGTTAGGATGCCTCAAGAGGTTTAAAACTTCCCTTGGCTGATCAGCCATGATTCCCATGCATATCCATCAACATTTTGACACCTTATGCAAGCTTGCTTGCAAGTAAACCATTCATAGTCATCTAATTTCATTCGAAACATTTGAGATAAAGAATCAAGTAGTCATCCTAGTGAGGGTCGACCCTTTTTATTTAAGCCTAGTATTTTTAGGGCATACTTTGCCATATGTTGATGACCGCTAGCATGCATGGCTAAGGGATCTCCATTTGAATGTTCTTAAACAGCAAATTAGACCAAAAAAATGAAGTTCAAAGATAAAAATTAATTTTAATTTTGTTTTCCATGAACTTAAAGATTTATTTTAGATATATCATGCTCAGTTTAATTTTCCACTTTTAGAAAATTTTGAGACCTTTTTCACAAAATTTACAATTTGACCGTTGTATATTTTTATCGATGCTTGTGTGATTTTTATGTTGATTCTCACTTTAAAAAATAAAAAATTATAGAAAAATGTTTGTGTCAATATATATACCACAAGGTGTCAAATTGTCAAATTAATTTTAATTTTTGATGGTGTTGCAAGTTTTCTTTTTCACGAGGAATTTTTTATGAGCTTTTTTCGAGTTTCAAATTTTTTATTTTTATCATTAAACTTATGATTAATATTTTGGATTTAGTTAGTTTCTTCTAAACTCGAATATGTTTTGGAATTTTTCTTTTTTAAAACATGTAACATTTTTTTGTTCCATAAGGTTTCCCGTAAATTCTTTTGAGTTTAGGGTTTTTAGTTTTTAAATTATGAAGTATCTTCAATTCGAAATTTTTTAGAGTTAATTTATTTTTTTTCTAAATTGGAATTTTATTTCAATTTTTTTATTTTTCAAATACGAAATTTTTCCTTTTGTAAAGATTTTTCTTCATAAGCTTTTTGCCAAATTTGAGATTTTTATATCAAAATTTTCCCTTTTTTCACACACAAAAGTTTTTATTTACTTATTTGCATTTTAAATATAGAATATTAATCTTTTATTAGAATTCAACGCTTGGGATATTTTTCAAAATTTTTAGTATGTTGTTCGGAATATCCTACTTAGGATATTAGTGCATGGAAAGTTCCACAACTTTTAGCATGGAACTTAATTTCTTTGGTACATGAGATTTTAGAAATTCTCTTGTATGTTTTTTCTCAGTTAAATTCATTGCGCAAAAAATTTTGATTGAAGTCTTTTAGAATTTCTCTAGATTTTCCATCCTAATTTTCCTAATTGGATTTTTCCACATTAATTCCCTTTATTTAATTTTCCTTAGATGTTTTAATTAAATTATTTGTATGAATAAATTTTGATTAGAGCCTTTAGGGTTTTCAAAGATTTTTCCACTCAAATTTTCCTAATTGGGTTTTTATTCATTAATTTATTGAATTCAATTTTCTTTATGGACTTTTAATTAGAATTTTAAGTGATTAAGTTCTTATTTGAATTTCATTTCATGAAATATTCAGCTGACCATTGTGTACATGAATTTTAATTCAACTTTTATCAATACAATTTAGTCCTTTCAATTTCAATTCTTTCATTTGATTTTCAATTAAGGGCGTGTTATCCATGAATTGATTATTTATTTTTCATATACATATATATAAGGTCTTAATTGAATATGGAAAATTTTAATTAGGATTTTTATACAAGAATTTTCCACTTTTGAACAATATTTGATAATTTGGTTACATAAGCTTAGGAAATTAGTCCAAGGCTTAGTAAATCAAATTCATTTGATAAATTTGGCATATAAATTTACCTTTTACATATAATATTATTTTGACTAATCTATATTTAATTAGAATTTTTGTGTATAATTTTTCTAATTTTGGACATTATTCATTAACTTGATCACATAAGCTTAGGAAATTAATCTAAAACTTATGGGATTGAATTTACTTGATTAATTTGACACATAAATCATACTTTTCATAATATAGCAACATTTTTATAGTTATAATATAATTAATTATAATTAATTTTAAAACTCATTATTATATTTAATTTCATTTTCATTCACATTTCCATATGTCCCGTATGTATTATAGGGACAAATCATGTCCAACACCATCAGGTAGCCACCTTCCATCTTAACCTATCTTTCACGATGCATGAAATAGTGATTCTAATTTAATTACTTGAGGCATTTTGAATTAAAAAATGAGAAGAAGGCTAAGGGGTTAAAAAACAACCCTTTGACTGAATTTTAAAAATAAAGGGGTTACCATTTTTTAATTCTTTTTTTCATCTTCTTCCTTCAATACTTCTCCACCTCTAATGATTTTTCAAACAGGTTGGAGAAAAAGAAAGCTTTCAAAATGGTACTTTCAATTAAGAACCTTGATTTTTCATATTTCCTATTTCACTTGATCTTTTTTTTTAGCTTTTACATGAAAAATTGGTTTTCTTAATTTTAAGTTGAAAAAAAAATTTTTTAACCTTTGAAAGGTATTTTTCTCCAAATTAAATTTCAATTATTCATCTTTATTTTGAATAAACTATTCATTCTTTTCATCTTTTTTTGAAGGCTTCATGATCCTAATTTATTAAGGGGATTAGTTTATGCCATAGTAAGTACCAACTCTAAGGCCAAATTTTGAGCAATAACCAAGCCCTTAAAATTTCTTGTTATCATATTCATCAAAATCATGTTTTGAAAGCTTGAATGTTTAATATCATGGTTGGATGAAACGATAATATTGGCGTTGATGAGTTTATATGTTCATGCGTGTATCTATTTGATTTCATTGTATATCATTTCATGCATGTATATATTTAATCTCATTATGCTTGTATTCATAAAGAATTTTGATTACATGTTTATTCAAAGTTTCATTAAATTTGCTTTTTAAATGTCGTAGTGTTGACGACATTGAATTCAATTGAGTTTGTTGGGTTGTATAAACTTGTCCAAGATCATGCATGTCTTGATTTGTGAAAGAAAACATTTTTTTGGGTGGTTCTTGAATTGGCCAAATTCTAGTGATTATTAGGCAAATTTTCCCTTGTATTTTCAAGGCTATTAAGTGCATTTTTGCAAGGTTCAAAACTTTGAAAAGTCTAATGTTAATTTATCATATTTTCTAGGCCTGTTTAAGGTAATATTTGGGCTTGGCCAAGTGGTATAAGGCCATTTCGCAAAGTTTAAAATTTTTTAGACCCTTTTGTGTTTTAGTCGAACATTACAGACCTATGTGCAAATTCTTGAAAGTTTGATTTCATGTATGTAAGGCTATCCATGCTTGGCTAAATCATCAAAGGCCTTGTGGCAATTTTTACATAAATATTTTCATGCACTTAAGTGTATTTCATGCTTTTCAAATGGTGTAGGGATCCATTAGCAATTTCTAGAAGTCTAAAGACCTTTCACTAATTCTTATCATGTTAGGGCTACTTAGGTCAATTCTAAACAAAATTACCCATTCAGGGTAAATTAATTTATTGCAAATTAGTCATTTTATCTCAAAATCGAGTCATTAAGGGTTACGTAAGCACTTTCAGGTCATGTGCACTTTAAGATTATTCCATTTTAAAACCAAGACCTTAAGGGTCATGTAAGCTTTTTTTTTTTGTAACATGAACTTTGGGCATCCTTTATGAAAGGGAATCTCGAAACTCATGCTAATTAATATAAATGTAGAAATTTAATCAAAATTAAACATATACAGCAGAATTTAAAAAAGAACACTTGGATTTTCTCAGGATCTTTGGAAGGAATTTATATGTCTAATTGCAAATTAAAACATAAATCTGATAGAAATCATAACTACTAAAGATTTCTAACTCTTAGTGTGTCATCCCTAGATAAACAAACCATGGGTTGATTACTACATCTCATTTCAAGGTCAAAAGCAGTACAAGTGTTTTGCCTCTAATAGTTATCCACACAAATGCCTATTGAAGCCTTTATGAGGTCTAGTGGTTCTCTGATGCTAGCTAGAAGGCTTCTTAGGCCTTAAATAAAAGATAAATAGCTTATTCCTATAGATTTGATGTGATCAGGGAACTATTACCTTAAATATTGTGTAAAGAGAAGAAGAAATAGCTCCGTAGGGAAGTAGCTATTGTTATATCTTTTGTTGTGATCAAAAACACTTTTTAACCACTTGACTGCAAATAGCCATAATTAGGCATATAGAAATAGAGATTTTGAGATTTGGCCAATTTCATGACTTTTGTGAAAAACTAATCTCCCAAAAGTAGAAAAATATTTTTCTACTTTTGTTGTGTCAAGAACAATTCAAGAACACTTAGAAAAAGCAAGATTAAATAAAGATAGCTTAGAAAAGTAAAAAGTTATGCTGAAAGTTTTCTTTTATGCTATTTATCAACCAAAAAGCCTTAATAATGCATTTACGTGTATGTTGGGCTAGGTTAGGCTTGACTAATGAGTCAACTAAGCCCATTATCAATGTACCTAAAAGGTGGCCCTGCTTTGGAATGCTTCTTAGAGCCCAATCAAAGCTATTTCAATTACCTTGTCCAAGATTAGGCCTTAATAGTAACTTGTTAATACTGTAGCCCAATAGCATACCAAAGATACCTATTATATGTGCCAAGCCTGTTAGTAAGCCTAACTTGTAGTAGTTCACAACTAAACTTTCCTGATTTGATAATTAAGGTTTTTGGCCGATCCCCTAAATTTATAGTTGGATAATTTAATCTGTAATTTAATTTTCTAAACCAACTAAAATAATTTTTACTTCATTTAAATAATATTAAATAATTAATCAAATCATTATCAAATAATTATTTAATTTTTCCAGATAAATTGTTTGGCCTTATTTAATATTATCCTTAAAACCATGTCTACAAATAAACATTATATTGATAAGACATTCTTATCTTTCTTGCTATATCAAGATATCTCTAATTAGATTTAATAAATTTAATTTATGTCTTAAATTATTCTTAATTGAACTTATCCAACCAAGTCCCTCTCATTCTACGTTTTATTTAATTAAGTCATACATAATTAAATCTTGATTTTAATCCAATAAATCATCTTATTGTGTGTGACATATTAGGCTTTTATCATAATGATAATAAACATAGTTACCTAATGAAATGTATTTATATTTATAGATAAAGATTGGCCTCTAGCAAGGCACCATGGACACCAGGAATTCAGGAAAAACCAATTTGACCTCTTTTAAGAAACTAAGAAACTAGTCAGTAACTAGCCTCTTAGTGTACTTTGGTCCTTTCACCAGATATCCTGAAAAGACATGAACATGGTGTAGTGTCTACTCTAGTATTAATCCATATTAGTTCTTTCAACTTTCAATTAACCTTCTGAATTTGGTGAAACAATTTCTCCCAAATTCAGTATGCATTGGCCAACAACTTTATCAAATTAACCAAAGCTAAGGACAAATGAGACATATGTTTGATGTCACTTGGAGTGTTGATTCCTCTTTGGATCACTTATCCACATCATATGGTTCATGACATACCCAAAATCACCCTACTATAAGCATCCATATATTGTGGATCTACTCATGATGGAATTAAAACATGACACTTCCCATACAAAATGGTATTACAAGTTTGAAGGCTAGTATACATGATTGGCATATGAAAACATATTCCACAGAGACTTGAGTGACTTATACCAAATGGAGTTCTCATATGGGCTATGTTTATTGAACTTGTTTCTATAAAACAAAGCACCCATATGCTATCCCCAAGTAAGATGTAAAGTTAATCAATTTGATTCGTTCAATAAAAAATTAAAAACTGAATTAACTGATCTTGTTACAACAATCAACTGAACTAACCGAATTTAATGACGCAACCAAACTAACCAAACTAATCAAAAGTCAATCAATTTAATTAGTTAGTACAGTCAGGATGGGTTTAGCAGCCAATTTTCCTAAAAATAGAACAATATTTCATTCAAGGTTTTTTTTAAAGTACCTATTGTTCACATTGTCGCAGCTATCAAAAATAAATGTTTTAGCTTAACTTTAAACAGTTAATTCTCCTACCTAAGGATATGCACCTGAGGATATGCACCAAACCTCTTTAAGTAAAGCCATAAATTATCGAATTGGAAACCTTTCATCAATTAATGTTTCAACTTAACTTTTTGAATTAGTGTTTAATTTAGACTTGCACATAGACTTAGCTTGGTGTAGGCAAATTTGAGGTTAGAGAAAGAAAAAGGGCCAAGGCAATAGAGGTAGAAGCAATCACCGATAAGTAAGAGCAACAGCTTAGGGTTTTTATTTAAGGATGGTCGAATGAAGCTAGAGGCAGAGGTAGGCAAGGAAGTAGCATTAGTATCATGCTGAGCAGGTAATAGCTTAAGGTTTAGACTTCAGAGGTAGACGATTATTAAGCAATATAGTTGCCAACTTAAGGTTTCTATTTTATTCTTTTTATTTATTTTGTTAAGTTTAATTGGGTCTTGGAAATCAGGTATAGCTAGTTGGTTAGTGTGTCATGTTCTGTTGGGCTAGTGGATTAGATGTTGGGTTTGGGAATTAGTATATTTAGATATATAAATATATTAAATATATTAAATATTAAAAAAGTTTAGTTTATTCAATTGATACGGTTAATAATTTTAAAAATCGATAATCGACCAAATTAACCTACTAAATAGAGGTCTAAAATTAATATAACTTTCAAACTAACTTAATTGAATCAATCCAACCAAATACCTTTAGTTAGTTTATTTAAATCGATTTAAACCAACTTTTGCATCGTTCTATCCCAAAGTATCCTATATCTCAACTTTTATGAGATCAAAGTGTTGCATGCATCAAATGCACAGAGGCTTAGCAAATGCTAGTCTTTTTGCATTTTCAATGCCTTGTCTTGGCAATAGGATGACTAGGAACATTTTTAGAAACACAATTTTGATGCATAAGGATTTTATTATCATAACTTATTACTAACTTTGCAAGGCTATTGTATTGCATGGGCTTTATTTAATTAGGGTTTGCATGTGTGTTAATCATGGTATTAACCTAAAGGAAAACCTTGAATCATTAACTAAAATGATTAGTTTGCATTATTAACTTATATATGACTCATTTAAGTTGATTAGCTTTAGGGAATATACTAACACTTCAGTCATTTCATTTTAAATGAGTCCTTAAGGGTGCGGAAGCACTTTTATGTCACATGCACTTTGAGGTAGGTAAGTTATTTCATTTTAAAATCAAGTCCTTAGGGGTGACATAACCACTTTTATGACATGTGCACTTTGAGGTAGGTTAGTCCTCAGGGTTGACATAAACCTAGAAGCCAATCGTTATTGCTTGTAACGCACTAGTGTTTAGTATTTTCATGTAAACGAACATTATATTTTATTAATGTTAAATGTTGGTTTCTTTATCCACATAAGAAATTATTTGATAATTGTTATGAATATGTTACAAAGATAAAGCCCATGAAACATATTGGCTTTTGCAAAGGAATTGTAAAGTGTTACAAATATCAGATTTTTTTACATTAAAGTCGTGTTTCTAAAAATGTTCTTTTCATCATATTGTCAAGAAAAGGCATTGGCAATGCACAACGACTGGTATATGTTAAGCCTCTATGCTTGTGATGCATACAACTAATCTCATAAGTTGAAGTATAAAGATACATGGGGATAGCATATGGGTACTTATTAAGTAGAACAAATTTAGTGAAAATAACTCGCTATAAGAATTCCATTTGGTATTTCACTCAAATGTCTATGAAAATACTCTCACGTATTAGTAGTGTAAGTGATCTTTAGACTTGTGACACTAGGTCATCTTGTATATAGAGTTTCATAATTAGAGATCATCACAAACGGGTCCATAATAGATGGATGCCTATGATAAGGTGGTTTTGGGTGTAAAATGAAACACATAAAAGATGGATGAGTGGGCTATAAAAGATTCATCACCTAGATGATATAAGGGGACATATCTCACATGTACGTAGCCCATGTTAACTCAAAGTCCTCGGACAAGGCAATACTAGTTATAGAGTTAACGCTTAAGGGTTGCATACTAAGATAGAAATGCTTTAGAGTAGGCACTGAACCATGCTTTTGCTATTTTTGGGATATATGATGAAAGAATTAAATTAAACTAAGATACTATGCACTAAAAGGCTTGTCAAAACCTAATTGACACTCCCATCATGTTAATGGCCATGATGCATTGTTAGTCTATAAATATAAATATCATTAATTAGGTAATTTATATTTATTACAGGTATGATAGGGGCTTAATGGGTCACGCACATATTAGTAGAAATTAAAATATGAATGGGCTTATTTACCTAATAAAGTAAAGTTATTTAGTCCCCATTTGTATAGTTCGTGTAGGCTAAGGACTAAAGGGCAAATTAACGTAAAGTTAGAAAGCACTTACCATAGGTATTTAAACCTGGTTTTTATCCATCATTATGTAGGAAACACTTAGAATTATGGCACCTAGGCTCCCTAAAAAGGAATGTTGCATAATCCATCAACTTTCCTAAAGAGATTATGCCAACTTCCTTATGTCAAAAGAATCCAATTTTCTTTGATAGTTTTGATTGAGAATCAAGGAGATCTAAGGCAAAGGGAATGCTTTTGAAACCTAAGTTGCTAGCATGGTTCTCGACAAACAAAGTCTCTCTCTCTCTTTTGAAGGTTTTCTAGATGACTTGCATGGACAACTATTAAAGGTTAGACACTTGGATGACTTTGGTTTATGACAACTGAGCTTAGTATACAAGTTTTTATGGTTATGGAATAACTCCAAGACATATCTAGGCTAATGTATGAAATTCTTGATTCATTATTAGAATCCTTGATTTTAAAGATTGATTAGAAACCATAAAAGACGATCCAGTTTAGTAAGTCTTGATATTGTTTTTTATTACATTTTCTACTGCTTTTTATTTAATATGATTAAATATTGTTGAAATTTGTTCAATCATGAACTTGAGACTTCCTCTACCTAGGGGTGACATAACACTTTCATGTCATATGCAATTTGAGGTAGGTTAGTGATTTCATTTTAAAACTGAATCCTTAAAGGTCATGTAAGAACTTTTATGTTATGTGTATTTCGAGGTAGGATAGCTATTTCATTTTAAATCTGAGTCCCTTAGGGTCATGTAAACACGTTCATGTCATGTGCGTTTTAGGGGATATGTCGGTCATTTTAGAGTCTGTTAGGGTTACGAGAAACTTTCATGTCAAAAATGCACTTTAAGGGACATTTTGGTCTTTTTAATCAAAATCGGGTCTTTAGGATTGGTTTTATAACTTTCATCGAAACCATGTCCTAAATCAAGTCTAGTTTGTCCAATAATAAAACTATGATTTTCAAAAATCAAGGTAATGCTTCGAGTTAAAGTAGTACATGAAATTCCTTCCATAATACGAAAAGGGTTAACAGATTATTTTTATACTTGGATATCCATTTTAAAAACAAGTAAACTCAGATTTTTGGAATTTCAAAAAATAAACTTCGTATTTCTTTGGCTTCATCTAATAGGGTTTAAATGACTTTTTTACTTAAAAGATATCCAAAACCTGACTTTCTCACATATAGAAGAATAAAACTAATTTTTGAGAATTTTGAAATACAAGAGTTATGATTAAAAGTCGATAAATGAAATCGATGAAAAATTGAAACCTAATTTTAACATGTAATTAAAAGAATTGATTTTCAAACATCATGAAAGGGATCAAATCTTTACGTGTGCTGTAACCAACTTTCAAACCTTTTTTAAGTGATCTCTACTATCAATGTAGACCTTAGAGTTTGTTTTTAAAGGTTTTGTAACCCTTGATAAATAGACCCCAGTAGGTGACTTATCTCGTCCAGCCAAAATAAGATTGGTGGCGATTCCAATTCAAGTGGTCATTTCCTAATAATCATTAAGGGTTAAGTTGAGTAAGCAATTCGCCTTAATGCCTCGATCTCCAAACACGAACAAAAAAATAGAGAAATAAGGGAAAAAAGAATGAAAATAAGGATTCACCTGCCTTTAAGTCTGACAAGTCAAGATTTTTATCCTAGCTAAGTTGCAGCACCATTTAAACCACCAAGTTGCCGTAACATGGTCAGGATACGAATCCTGACTAGCCATAATTAAAAGGCAAGTGTAACCCTCGTTCCTAAATATATATAATTTTTTCATTTTATTGGCCATATTATTATTATCATTTTTTGTTTTTGTAGGGACCAAGTCATCACGATGAATTGCTCACTTGACTTAACCTTAAATAAATTATTTTAAAATGACAATTTATTTTGGAGTCACTACCAATCTATTATGGCTAGGTGAGATTGGTCACCTACTGAAATTTGTATTTTGAGGGTTATAAAACCTTGGAAACAAACTTGAAGGTCTGCAATAATACCAGAGATTGCATGAAAGGGTTTGAGAGTCGGCTACAATCACGATTAAGGATCGATCCCTCTCATGATGCTTGATAAATGGTACCTTATTAATTACATGTTAATTTAAATATGATTTTATCTTGTTTCAGTATTCAACATTTAGTTATAATTGCCATATTTCAAAATTTCCTAAATTAAATTTATTATTTTGTTAGATAAAATCAGGTTTTTAATATATTTGAAAACCAAAATATCTTTCATACCCCAGGGATCCAAAAGGTTTTTACCATTATATCTTTCACACCCTATCGGAGGACCAAAGGAATATGAAAGGCTTTCAAAAATCAATATATCTTTCACACCTCACCGGAGGACTAAAGGAATACAAAAGGTTTTATTTTTTAGAAACTCATAAAAGCCTTATTTTATCTTTCTAAAAAGGATATCTCATTATTAAAATAATTTATGGAACCCCTTTCATATGTTGGAAGAAATTTCACGCATTACTTTACTTGGAATGTTGCCTTTAATTTTGAAAATTTCTAGTTTTATTGAAAATAAAACAAAATTATCCTAAGACCCAGATTTGATCAAGGACCAAAATGTCCCCTAAAGTACACCTTTGACATAAAAGTATCCCGACAACCCTAAAGGACTTAGTTCTAAGGTTTACTAAAATATCCCTAAGGTTTACCTTCAACACTAAAGTGTCATAATAACCTTAAAAACTTAATATCAATATAAAAGGGCAAACATATCCATATTATGCACCTTTGACATAGAAGTATCTTGGTGACAATAAAAGACTCTGTTCTAAGGTAAGTTACTAAAATATCCTTAAGGTGCACCTTCAATGTGAAAGTATCTTCGTGACCCTAAAGGACTTGATATCATTACAAAAAGGCTAACATAGCCCTATTATGCACCTTTGGCATGAAAGTATCTTGGTGATCATAAAGAACTCAGTTTTAAGATAAATTGCTAAAATACTCCTAAGGTGTACCTTTAACATGGATGCATCCTAGTAACCCCAAGGACTCGAAAATGATTGGTATGATAGTTTTACTTTAAATGTGTAACTTTGATAACAAATATAACCTAAAATACAAAAATTACTAATAGGTCCTTAAATTTCTTAGATTTACATTTTAGCCTTAAAATGTCTAAAAATGCTAGAAATGTTCTTAAAATGATCAAAATACCTTAAATGGGTAATTTGATGTGAGAAATAACCTTTTTACCCTTACAATGCGAGGATTTACCTAATGGACTCTGAACTTTTCTATGGTCCCTACATGGAATAACATACATAATCAAGCATTAAATATATCAAAATCAACATGAAAAACATATAAAAAATCACGAGGAATATTCAGCCAAGTACCTTTGTCCTTAGAGCAATTTTTTTTTTTACTTTTTGCAAATAAGTCCTTAAATTTTTTAAAATTGGAAAAAGGTCTTTAAAGGGTTAAAAACGTATGAAATGCATTTAAACATGTTAATAATGCATGAAAACACCCTTAAAGGTCTCGCAAGTGGTTCATCAATCTTGGATGGCCTTAAAAAAGTTTTGCAATTTTGGTAATTTAGCCCCTAAAGTTTCCATAGTTACTAAATCGCCTAAAAATAAGCAAAACTTCACAAATCAATCTTTGTTGGGTTCAGCCAACCATAGACATACCCTTCCAAGGCCTTAAAATTTTTGATAAAATTATTTTTAGGTCCTTGCAATTTTCAAACAAGACAAAATAATCCAAAATATTATAAAAATTAAGCATGAAATGTTTCTTAAAGGCCACCATCAAATTCGGCTAACATCAATGACAACCAAAAATAATTTTTTCTCCATATAACATCAAGAATATCAACATAAGTATATGACCTAGTTTTTGTCAAACTTTAGTAGGCACGAAATCATGAAAAATAATGAACATATCAGCATATTTCATCAACAATCAACATGAAAATACTAAGAAAAATAATACAAAAATTATATATAATATCATAACATAATTTCCACTAGTAAAGATAAATTATATTGATAAAAATCATTTATTGCTAATAAAATTTAAATATAACCATTATATTAGAAACCCTGGATCATGGCTTTCATGCTTGGCCTTTCAACATGGATTAAAATCCATAAGCACAAAGAATCATCAAGCTCACTAAAAGGATGAAATATGCTTGGAATGAACAAAAATCAAGAGTTTTTTGAAGTTAAACTACCTTAACAACTTGAAAAACTTATGTATCTTGCCATGTAATTTGCATGACCGCCATTTTTCTTTCAGTGAAAATCTCCTCCCTTATTTGTAAGGGTGAAGTTGGCCTTCAATGAAAATCCTTAGCCTTTTTTTTGATTTTACCTTTTAAAGATTTTTAGTTTTTTTGATAAAGATTAATTAATTGATTTTGTCATTTTGCATGAATCATCATGCTTGACTTATCATCTAGAACATGGCTTTCATGACGGTTATGAAAAAAAAAATCTTAATTAGATAAAAACAAATTATAAGGATTAAATTGTAACAAATTAAAGATTATATCTTCAAGAAATAAAATTTCACATAATAAATTCAATAAAAAATTTAACCAAAATAGGCTTGTTGGGCTTGTTAGAAAACAAAAATGGGCTTATTAGAGTTGTTGATGAGTTAATGGGCTGATTGGGCCTATTAGAAAAATTAATACGTTTAAGGGACATGAAAGGGAAAAAATAAATTTTGGCCCATTAAAAATAAAATTAATAAAGTTTCCATATAAAAATTCCAAAATAAGTTTATAAGAAATTTTATGTGTAAGAAAAAGATAATTAAAAATTACAAACTTATAAAATTTTACGAGAAAAAAACCATTACAGAAGAAAATTGATACTTAATAAAAATGAATTGCGATTTTAAGAAGCTATATCTAAGCTATTTTATTGAAATATGTGAAAAAAATTAAAATTCTAAACTCTAAAAGAATTTTGTAATAAATTTTATTGATAAGAAAAAGCTAGTACTTTGGAGACAAGAAAATTTCAAAAATACGTTCAAATTTATAAAAATGAATTGAATTCAACATATTACTCAGAGTATTAATCAATAAAAAAAAAGATAAGAACCTAAGATTCTGAGCAAATTCCTGGGAAATTTTCACAAGCATGACATTGGTGGTATTGTGAAAAATTTAAATTTAATAAACAAATTTGACAACTTGATACCTTGTGGTATAAAATGCCAATGTAAAATTTTTCTTGAATATTTCTTATTTTTCAAAATAAGTATTGGCATAAACACTACACAGCTTTTGCTAAAAATATATGATAGTCAATTTTGAAAATTTCACGAATAAATTTTGAAGAAGTTTTAAAAATAAGGAAATTTCATCATAACATCATAGATATAAACAAATTCCAAAATTTCAAAAGAATAAAAATAAAAGCTAATTTTTTACCTTGATACTCATCTTTTTTGTCCTAGATTTATTCTCTATAATCCTCGAAGCTGCATTTTTTTCATCATATGCATATGTAGATATTTAGGCATGACTAAAAAGGTCTTGAAAATGGCTAGTCCGCCTATAGGAGGTTGACCTTTACTTCTGTAGCTGCTAGGTTATTAGTCTCAGATATTTAAGATTATGAAAAAAAGAGCCTGAACAAAATTAGGTATATACAGTTACCCCTCTTTGGCTATTATTAAGAATCAAGAATAGGGCAAAGACTAAATAAATACGATCTCATTCAAGCACTAAGGTCTTGAAAAATAAACTAAACTAAACTAAGAAAAATATACATTAAAACAAAATAGCCTAGGGTGAAACCCAAAGTCTGATGGTGACTTAGGCTGAACCTAAGTCAAAGGATTAACCAAGGTAGAACCATAATAGTTTTACACACCTAATTTCGTCCAGGCCCATTTTCTGATAAACCTCAATGTCTGAGATTTAGAATCTAGTGGTCAATCTCTTCTAGGTAGACTAAGCATTTACAAAAGCAATTTACTTATAATTAATGGCTGCGCATGGACTTGACAGAAAATGTGCAGTTTTGAGGGTCATTGAACATAAATCTTGAAAAAAAAAAGATAACTATTCTAGAGAAAAATTGGTTTTTAAATATGTTTTTGTCAAATTTTGAAATTCATTTTTGCAGATAATATCACTATCAAATTTTCCATTTTAGACTTTTTTAGAAATTTTTCATGAAATTTTGGGTGTTGAACATCGTATATTTTAACCGATACCCATGTAATATTTATGCCAATATCTACCTCGAAAAGTCAATAATATTCTAGAAAAAAATATGTGTTGCTGTTTTACAATATGAGGTTTCAAATGGTCAACTTGGTATTTGATTTTGAATTTTTCACAATACCACGAGTATTCTGCCCATGAATTTTTTTTTAGTAAAATTTGTCTCAGATTTTAGATTTTGTAAATTAATATTTTCAATAATATGTTAAACTCATTCATTTTTATAAATTTTTGAATGTATTTTTAGAATTTTCTCGATTTCATAATATGAATTTTTCATTTGTAACATTTTTTAGAGTTTAAAGTTTTAAATATTTTCACATATTTTGATAAAATATTTTAGATGTAAATTTTTGAAATTCTGATTTATTTATTAAATATAATTTTCATCCTAAAGGGTTTTTAATCATAAATTTTTACAAGTTTAAAATTTTTAATTTATCGTTTTTTCTCTCCAAAAAATTATTTTGATTCTTTTGGGCCAAAAATTTTCATAAAATTTGTAATTTAATTTATCATATGGAATTTCACTTTTTTCAGTTTATAATTTAAATTGCTTATAGTTTAGTCCTTCCACTTTATTTTTTCCATAAAATTTACAGTAAAATTTTTACTTTCCATATAATTTTAAAAATTCATAGATTGTTATGTTTAATTTTGTAATTTAATATTTTAAATATATGAGAATTAATTTAATTGAGATTGAATTTTATCAGTAAGCTTAATATCATCAAAATAATTATTAAGCCTAAACATGAGCCATATAAGAATAAAACTTAATGGAAATAAGTCTCTAATGGTTCAAAATAAAAATTGAGGAAAATAAAATTTGAAATCTAAAAGTTGGAAGGATGGAAGGAATAAACCTTGATTGATTGATAACAATTCTCGCCACAATCAATACAAGGGTTGGACGCCACTTTTAGGGATGAGAAACCTAAAAGATAAGCCTCACAAACTTGCCACCAAGAAGACTTGGATAAGAAAAAAGAACTGAAAATAATCAGCTACTTTATTGATCAACTCTGAATATCTCATAAACAAGCACAAGCTCCCCTATTTATAGCAGAGGATTTGGCCAAAGACCTTTGCAAGAAAGGAAACTGAATCCTAAATAATTAATTAAGGTATTGCTTGCTAATAAAGAAAATAAAATAATCAATGGAATTAATTTTCTTGCAAGCTAAGGAATTAAAACCTTAACTTCTCGTAACTCACATTAAAACTTTGTTGTGCTGTATCAGTCCACTTAAACTCGATTCCTTATTTATGCACTCAGTCAAAGAAGCTACAATGGTGTTGAAATTTTTCACAAAGTGTCTATAAAATGATGTCCACCCATGAAAACTCCAAACTTCAGCAACATTAGTGGGAATTGGCCACTCCTTAATAGCTTTAACCTTCTCTTCATCAACCTCTACTCCATTTTAGGAAATGACATAGCCAAGAAAAACTAGACGATCTTTGCAAAAGCTACACTTCTTCAGGTTGCAAATAGCTTCTCTTCTTTAAGCACTTCAAACACCTTTATAAGATGCTCTATATGTTCACTAAAGCTCTTGCTATAGACAAGTATGTCATCAAAAAAAACAATAACAAAATAACCAATTAATTTTCATAAAATATGAGTTATTAGTTGCATGAATATGCTAGAAGCATTGGACAAGACAAAGGGCAGGACTGTCCATTCATACAACCTAAACTTAGTCTTAAAGTCTATTTTCCATTCATCACCTTTCTTCATTCGAATTTAATGGTATCCACTTTTGAGATTAATTTTTGAAAAGATAAAAGAGCCATGTAACTTGTCTAAGATGTCATAAAGCCATGGAATGGGATAGTAGTATTTGATTGTAACCTTGTTAATAGCTCAGCTATCTACGCACTTGCACATAGGTCCATCCTTTTTGGGCACCAAAAGAGCTGGAACTGTTCATAGACTCATGGACTCTTTAACAAAGCCCTTCTCCATCAACTCCATTAGTTACTGTTAGAGCTCCTTAGCTTCTTTTGGGTTGCATCAATATGCTGGTTTATTGGGCAAAGTCAAACCAGGTATGAGATCAATCTGATGCTCTATTCCATAAATTGATGGTAACTCTTTTATAAGTTTTTCTAGGAAAACATCCAAAAATTCCTTCAATATCTTATCTAATTTTGGATGAACAGCTCCACCTTCCCCTGAATCTCTTTAACTATCAACAAGTAAACAATCTCATTGGATATTAGAGCATGTTTTACCTTCTCTTTATTGGCAAATAAGCTTTTCTTCATTACTTTTAAGAATGCCAACTGGTCTTGCATTACCTAGGAAGGACTAAGAGGTGTCAATAGCACATGTTTACCATCCTTAGAAACAGATAGGTGTTTCCATGCCCATGATGCATAACGTCTCGATCAAACTGCCAAGGTTTTCCAAGAAACATGTGGCTAGAATTCATTGGTACCGCATGACACGTTACTTCATCCTTATACCTTCTTATGGTAAATGACACCTTTATTTGCCCTGTAACCCTCAAGTCTTCGTTGTTTTTTAGCCATTGCAAATGATAAGGGCGTGAATGCTTAGTAGTAATGACGTCTAATTTATTAACCAATGTAGTAGAGGCTACATTAGTGTAACTCCTCTATTAATGATTAAACCACATACCTTGCCATTATTGTTGCAACGGGTGTGAAAGATATTCTCCTGCTGTTCATCCTCTTTCTTTGATTGTATGGATAGATTGTGATGTATAACAAGCAATTCTCTTTCTTCAGGAGGTGCAATTTACTCTTCTTCCACTTTTAATTTATCTTCACTAACAACTTCTTCAATTGATTCATGAACGATCATTACCTTCTTGTTAGCACATTGAAAAGCTATGTGTCCAAGCCTGAGGCACTTAAAACACTTGATGTCATGGCTTCTTGTTGACAGTTGGGAATTTTCAACTTTTTTTTTCCCTTTTTCAACCACAGTCACCTTAGTGGGATTCTTCTTTTCTTCAGGTTTTGTGATTGTTTTGGAGATACAAGATGAAGGAAAAGACAAGGTGTAAGGTTTATTTACCCTAGATAAGCCTCTTTTACGTTGCTTTTCAATCTTTACAACCAACATAATCATATCATCCAATATGGTATATGGCTGTAACTCCACTAAATCTATAATCTCCTTATGTAACCCACTAATGAATCTTGCAATAGTTTGTTCTTGAGCCTCTTCTAGATTACACCATATTATTAACATCTCAAACTTTTTCACATAATCCTCAACATAATAGGCTCCTTGCTACAAAGTTTGCAACTTAAGGATTAGCTCTTACTTATAGTATTGAGGCATAAACCTCCTTTCCATAAGCCACTTCATAAGTCTCCATGTCAAGACTGGATTTTCTCCTTCATGCCTTCTTTGTGCCTTCAAATTCTTTAACCATATATTAGCATCATCAATTAACTTTAGAGCTACAAGTTTTACCTTTTTAGGCTCGGTGTAATCTTGACACTCAAAGACGTTCTCAACACGTTGTGCCCACTCCAAGTACTCTTTAAGAGAGCCTATTCCTTGAAAAGGTAGAATTTTTATCTTGATATTATTAGAGGTTCTTGGCTACCAGCATGGCCTTGGTGCTTCTTCAGGTTCATCTTCTATGCCTGGATCGTTATACTCATCACCCCTATCATGATCAACCCTTTGTCGTTGTGACTAATTCATGGCCAATCTTTCCACCATATGCATAAGCTGATCCATGTGTGTATGGAGCTCTTCATTATTATGTTCAAGGGCTATAAGACGAGCTTGTTCAAAACTTATTCCTTGGTGCAATCGCATATTTAGTGGTGTGTGGGTCTTGCTACCTTTTGAGATGGTGTTTATCACTTTAAAACCTAAAAAACCTTAGCTTTAATGCCAATAATGATGAGCCTTATATGAATAAAACTCAATGGAAATAAGTCTTTAATGGTTCAAAATTAAAATAGAAGAAAACAAAATATGAAATATGAAAGTTAGAAGGATGGAAGAAATAAACCTTGATAGATTGTAAAAATTCTTGCCACAATAATACAAGGGTTGGATACCACTTTTACGGATGAGAAACCTAAACGATAAGTCTCACAAACTTGCTACCAAGAAGACTTGGATAAGATAAAAGACCTAAAAATAATCAGCTACTTTATTGATTAACTCTGAATGTCTCATAAACAAGCACAAGGTCCCCTATTCATAGTAAAGGATTTGGCCAAAGACCTTTACAAAAAAAGAAACTGAATCCTAAATAATTAATTAAGGTATTGCTTACTGACAAAAGAAAGTAAAATAGCCAATGGAATTAATCTCCTTGCAAGCTAAGGAATTAAAACCTTTTTAAAAAAACATAAGCTCTTAGGAATAAGTAATGATCTATACATTAAAAATTTCCTAATTTGGATGATGCTAAGTTTATTGCTCAAGAAAACTTTTAAAATCTTCAAGGATCATTTTTATTGAGCACATAATACACCAAGTTGACTCATTGAGCCCTTGGTCATGTGATCAGGCCTGTATACTCAAATTCCTCTTTCTTTATGCCTGCTAACTTAGGCTAACCATGAGATGGCATATCACCTTATATAGTGAATCATACTGAATTCATGGTTAAAACCATGCTTGATTTTAAATGTCGCCAAAAATTAAAACATAGAAAGGGTGAAATTATCTTTTTCTCTTTTCTACATTCTGTCTGAATATTTATATTTATTTAGATTATTTTGGATAATTTATAACTTTTATATATAATTGTTTTGTTTTTCATTTTATAATTTTATTTGGATTTGATATGCATACTGATTTATTTTCTTTTTTCCTTTCTTTTTTTGTGCATTTTTCATATGTATATAAGAACTCTTGCTTTAGAAGTATTTCCAAATTAGGTTAATTTTATCTAACTTTATGGCTAAATGGGTACATGGAGTAATTATTTCTAAGGACTTCCAAGAGGTTTGTATAGAATCAAAATTAGATCAGAGAGAGCATGGGAATTGTTTATCAAAGGGTTTTGAATCTGAGTTGCCAAAGATTACACATCTGGACCTTCAACAGAATAATTTGAGAGAGTTAGTAAAGATGTGGGATAGATAGGGAAATGTGAAGTAAACTTGATTCATTGATAAATATGCAAATAACAGTCATTCGCAAAGTACAAATTGATGAACAGTTTCTTAAAGCTATGATCAAGTTTGGGGATTTTTTATTCCCATGTTTGTCATTTAACCATCTTGACATAACTCCAATGGTGAAAAAGATCCTAGCTTTAATCAGACTTGGACCTTTAAGAGCAAGGCCCATTTACTATAAGGGAAATAATCCAACTAGTTTTCCTAAAAAATTTGATGAATTTTTAACATAGATTTTAAATTAAGCTATCAATATATCGAGCAGAAGGGGAGCACTAGTGTTATCTCTTAGCATTTTTTATGACAATACATCCAAGTACATTCCAACATTGAAAAGGTACTTGACGCGTTCGCCCTAGCTATATATGGGTTGGTTTTCTTCCCAAGAATATTAGAGCAAGCCATGGTGGTAGACCTGTTCGATTGACTAGGAAGGACAATGCATTTGCTCCAACCATTATAGTTGAGACAATCCGAGCACTAAATGCATGCTAAAAGGAAATATAAGGGAGATTCTTCAAGAATGTTATGTTGCTATATATTTTGGTTTAAAGTCATTTCTAGGGTGAAAGGGCTAATAAAGTCAAACCCTATTTCTTGCATATTATCCCTCTTCAGGAGTTCATTAGTAAAGAATGGCCCAAGTTAGGAATTAAGAATCAATGGGTTAAAATAGTCAAGAACTTGGCTTATAATGATATAACATGGAGAACACATTCTTTTTCACTGAAACCCTTTGTTATCGGTGCGAGGATTTATTATTTATGCCTTTGCTTGGAATACAAGGCACCGCAGGTTATGTACTATTGTTAGTATAAAGACAATATGGGTTTTAACAGTTTATTTCAATGATTTCAGGAATTGCTAGTGGAGATCTTTGATACTAAGGAGAGGGTTATAGAAAAACACTTCTGTTAACTACTTTTAAAATGGAGGGAAAGATATGAGTCTGGGCTATGTGGATATACAAATTAGACTATGATAGCTTATAATGCTTAGAGGAAAAATTTGAGGATGTAAAATGATTACTCTTGGCATAGACAGCACCATGCCTCAAGTATATATTCAACCAGAGCCTATCATGCCTTCCAAGGTTTATTTGATTAAGGAGAAAGCTGCTAGGAAACAAAAAGAATGAGAGATGAGAATTGAGTGTTCCAAAACAAAGTTGCCTATTTAAGAATAAAGATAGAGGCCAAAGACAAAGTAGCCATAAAAATGGAGGAAAAGTATAATATAATAAAAATAGACTAGGTAGAAAAGAACAAGAAGGAAAAACTTATTGGGATATCCAAGAGCACTAATGGGACATCTTAATGAATGATGGAAGAAATGTGTAAGCTTCTAGAAAAGTTGGAGATTTAGAAAGCCAAAGCTCTCCAAAGAGAAATTGAAAAAGGTATTTTTGAAAGAAAAAGAATGAGCATGTTGATACTCATCTCCATCTAAAAAGGTTTATTAAGAAAAAAGAATAACCCAGACCTATTTGTACAACGAACAAGGAAGGGTATCCCACTTGCTACAAGAAAAGGAAGCCCTTACAATAACTATTATGGAGATAGACTAGAACTATAGTGAAAAAGAGATGATATTTGAGCTTTAATACAATTCTACCATTATACAAAAGCTAATTAGGATGACAAATTATGGTGGGCTAAGGATGAGTTCAAAAGATGGGGTATATAGGCCAACAAGTGCACATTAATTGTCTCATAGAGAAAATTCACTTAGTTGTTATCCATATTAGAAAAATGGTAGAAAAGGTTAAGTCTTACATAGACAGATTAACCCTATGAGGGAACATGGATACATTGTATTAAATTTTTAAAAGAGGCTCGAAACCAGTGTGGGCAAGTTAAAACCTTCTTCGGATATAATCCATGCACAATCAACAATATGAATGTGTAGTTCTCTATAAAGTAAACAAAAATTTCTAAATGTGGAATCTTTTGCTAAAGCAAGTTTTCCCATAAGTGCATTCATATATCCATAGGTTTATACCATGCATATGTACATACATATTCATGCATTTATTAATTTCACCAATTTATAAATAAAACCCTAAGTAAATTTAGAATTTTTAAGGTTTTAATATTGCAAACTCAGAGAGACCAATTGATCGACCCCCAGTCCATCGGTACTATACTCGATATAGAGCAACAAAAATGGTCGAAAACCATTTAGCTAGATTAAAAAGATTGGAAGAAAGTTAGTATGAGGTCGAAGAGGCCATGATGAAAAAACAAGAAGAACTGTAAGCATAAATCACAAGGATAAGGGAATTGCTAATAATAAGGGAGCTAGTTTGCTAGCTGCTAGAAATTACAACTAATACTTCTTTTGAGGAATCTGAAGGGCATTAGTTGAAGGATGGCCAACTAAAGCCCAAAATGCATAGCCAATTAATACCTAAAATGTCAAACAAAATGTCTTTGCAACTAATCCTCTACCAATCATTGTTATTAAACTTGATGCTCTTCATAAGGGCAAATCAAAGAATTATAGTTGTATAAGAGGAGTTGGTGATTCCTGACCATGATGAGGAAGAAAAGCGAAAACAAAAAGGCAAAAAGCTAACAAAATTACAAATAAAAAAGAACAATTACGGTTTCTGGAAAAGAAGCTTAAAGCTATAAAAGGGACCAAACTCTGTGTCAATGTTGAAGATCTCAGCTTGGTACCGAATTTGGTCCTTCATCTAAAGTTTAAAATGCTCGAGTTTGAATAGAATAACAACACTGCATCTCCTTAAGCATGCATCATAATGTTCATCCAAAACATGAACCGATGTTCATAAAATGACAAGTTTTTCATTGACCATTTTTAAGAAAGCTTATCAAGATCAGCACTCCAATGGTGTAATGATCTAACTTATATTTAAATTCAATGTTGGATAAATTTGGCAAATACATTTATGCAATAGTATAAACACATGGTCGAATGGGTACCAAATAGGCTAACTATGCAGAACATGGAGAAAATGCTTATAGAATCTTTCAAGGAATATGTATGGAGATAGAGAGATATGGCTTTTTAGGTTCAACCCTTTAACTGGGAAAGAAATAACTGTGTTATTCATAAATACTTTGTGTCCTCCCTACTACGATAAGTTGGAAAAGAATGTAACAAGAACTTTATCGACCTTGTTATATTAGGGGAAATGATTGCGACAGTAATAAAAGTTGAAAAGATTATGATTGGTGAATCATTCTTTGGGAAGAAAGCTAATCTAGTAAAAAGAAAAAAAAAATTTATTTGTTAACTATGCCAATTAGCCATACCATTAAGGGCCTTCCCTTATTATCAGAAACAACGTCAGTAAACCTAAAGTATATACTCTTTTAATATGCCTTGAACTCTTACTCTACCAACCTCATAAAGTACCATTCTTAATCCTCCTCTTTAAAATCAATTTATGCCCAATGCCAACCATCTAGCCTAAAGAGCCATCACTCTAGACCTTGTTAGGAGCCTCTTCCTTATTCTTGTAAAGAAATATTTGATAAGCTTCTTGAGCTTGATTAATAGCCCATATTTTTACCAAACGATATGAGGGCAATTTTCCTAGCTGCTATGACCTGAATGCTTACTATGAATATCATGCAGTAATGGGCCATTTAATTAAGAATTTTTTGGTTTTTAAGAAAAAAGAGTCTAAAGTCTTCTTGAAATAGGTGTTTTTTGATTCATAATGTTCTAGTTCCTAATGTCACAGTAAATGCTTTATTCATTATCTTGAACCTGGAGTGAACGTCTTAATCATTAAGAAAGAATAATGGGTAAAGATAAATGTTTGAGAAATTAGAACCTCAATGGAAAAAGTTTAGCTGATCCTAACCGAAGGTTGAATCTTTAGCTAGAATCGTAGAAACATTAGGAACCAATTTGGTCTCGGGGCTAGCTTATGAAAACTTCACATGATTGCAAGACATACTTTACTAGATTGTTCTAAAGTTTTAGCCATCATCCAAAGTATGATGGATGATGGCAAGGTGGAATTCTATAAACGAATTTGTCAAGACAGGTCAATCAATATGATCGATGAAGGGCCATTACAACCACCTATGGTGTCAGTCACCCTTTTATTATCTATTGTAACCAGCAGAAGGTTACTTCTCCCAAAACTGAAAGTATTTCTTGACTCATCGTCAAAATGCCTTTAAGCTATTACAAGATAATTAGCCACTGTTGACATAATAGAGGTTAGCCATGTAACATGAAATGTTCGATATTATGGTCTTAAAACCACTAAAGCTAGTGTTAAAGTAAAACTAGAGGGATAAACATTTAGAAAAGCCATAGTTACTGAAGATGTCCTAGTAGAAGTTCAAGAACTAGTAAAAGAAAAAGAAGCGATCAAATTTCTGAAGTTACAAAACCTAGTGAGTACAACATTGTGGAATAACTGAAACAAACTAGCAAAAATCTCTCTCTTAGCTTTACTACTTAGTTCAAAGCTGTACCAGAATAATCTGTTAAAAGTGTTTAACAAGCCATGTGTTAACTCAAGATATATCAATAAATAAACTTGGTCGCTTGATAAATTATATTATTGCTAACAATTTCATTTTCTGTAGCAAGGTAAAATCCTACTAGAAGGGACCAATTCCATAAAAGCTCTTCATATAACAACAAAAAGCAATGACACCATATTGCCCAAAGTTCTTATTGATAATGGTTTGGCATTGAACGTGATGCAGTTAAGCACTGTGTCCCACTAGCCAGTTGATGCTAGCTAGATTAAGCACACTAAAAGATTGTCAAGGCATTTGATGGAACAAAAAGGGAAATTAAAGGTACCGTTTCAATTATTCAAAACATCAGTCCATACCTGATTAAAGAAGAATTTAATGTCATGGATATCATCCTAGCATACGATCATTTATTTCGATGGAATGTACTTTATTGGCCAATACGATCATCACTTGATCAAAAACTCAAATTCATAATTGATCGAAAAATGGTCAACGTATCCGGAAAAGTGGATATTGAAGCCAGGACTTTTACTAAAGCTTTTTATGTTAAGGTAAATACCAAAGTTGTTCCTTTAAAGCTTTTGAAATTATTAACACCACCTATATTGTGGAAGGTTATTTAATCCCAAAATAGAGGTTTTCAAAAAGTACTCACATGGGCCTCAAACTCACAATCAAGAAAGGTGCTGAAGCTGAAAAAGACCTTGGAAAATATCTAGAGGGGATAAGCCAATCCATTAGTGTAATTGGCAAGAAAGGCAAACATGGACTGGGTTTTAAGCCAAAATGGAGTTAGAAGAAAAAGAAGATAATGAACAAAACTTAAGGGAGAAAATTAACCCAAACCATAAGTCAAGATTTAAGCCAAAAATTGACGCTTTACCCCTCAACAAAAAGAAATTTTATACCATAAAGGGGTCATCAATCTAAAAATCAAAGGAAAAAAATACAGACGTGAAACTAGTGATCAATGAAGCCTTGAAGAAGTGTTAAATGGCTACTATTGGAGAGAATAGTAGGGAGTAGAATCATGATCCTAGAACCCAACTACATCCTCCTAAATATGTCTAGAGGAATTGGACAATTACTGAGAAAACTATAGCGTTTAGACCAATTCTAGAGTAATTTCAAAAACTAACTTTTACATCTAAGGATCCTTTCTATAAAGAACTTAAAATGTTACATCATTATTTATAGAAATGAAATGCCTATAACTTATTATGTATATTCAGTCTCCTTTGTACCAATATTTTCTTTTCCTATTTACATACATATATGCAAATCATGCCATATTTTCATTTGCCAATTCTTTTTTTAACCTTTATAGATTTCTTAATAGAAAAAAATAAAAGATCTTATTTAGGAGTTAAAGATTGACTTTGAATGCATTATTTGCTTGAGTATGGTTGATTTCAAATCTTAATCTTGATTTTGGCTTTGATATAACAAACAACTTAAGTTAAATTAATACTCAACTTGGTATTTGTGTTTTAATTGAAAAGCATTTTGAAAAATACTAAGTTTGTAATTTGTCAAAAATTATATGCTCTAAAATGTATATTTACACTTAGAATAATTTTTGAAATTTGTTTGAGTCAACAAAAATCATTTTACAAACATTTTTTAAGGTTGGTATTGATACAAAGAACAAATGTATTGATACTATGCTTAAAAACCCTCAAATATATTGACACAAGTGTGTTTGCATTGATACAGCTTGCTTGGTATCAATACTCACCTTATGTGTATTGATACAAGGCTTGACAGTAGCCAAGGTTTGGTTGAAACCCTCAAATGTATCGATACAGTATGTTTAGCATCGATACTCACCCTATGTGTATCGATACAAGGCTTGGTGGTTGCCAAGGTTTGACTAAAACCCTTAAATATATTGATACAATAGTGTCTGTATCGATATAGCTTGCTTAATATAGATACTTAGATCCCTGTATCGATATAACAAGCTATAATGGTCACTTTTTTAATTTCTATATCGATACTATTGGTATTATACCGATACTATAACGTAAGATTGAATAGAAACAAGCATTTATGAAGGCTACAATGGTCTCCAACCACCATATTAAATGCCCAACGTCTATGAATCAATATCCAACTATAAATAGAGGTTCCAAATAAGTGAAGAAGCATAGATACAAATTTTATTGAATTATTGAACAAAAAAAATCTTAATACCATCAAATTCTTTATTTCTACTTGTATCAAATTTATACTCTTCAAGCCTATTTGTATCTCATTCATCTTGTACTTCAATTCCAGCAAACATCTACCTACTAGAGGTTTAACTTGTTTACAAAAAGGGTTGCATAAAAGTGAGTGAAACTATTAGAGAGTTTGGGGTAAAATTCTCAAAGGAATTGAAAGGTTCTATCTAAGCCTTAAAAGATAGTGGTGTAAGGTTATACCTTAGCCTTCAGGGTAACAATTTGTTTAGTGAATTGAGGGAATCACCTTAGTAAGAAAGTACTAAGAAGAGAGAATGTAGGTGCCAAATTAATGGACTGAACCTCTATACATTGATTATTGGTTTTTCGTATCCTTATCTTATTTTTTATTTTTAGTTTACTTTAAATTGATCAAGTTTTTATAAAACCAATTCACCCCTCTTGGACAATCTCTCCATTGAAGTTAATAATTGGTATCAAAGTTTTGGTATCTATTATAGGTCTTATAACCTTAAGAAAAGATCCTTGATAGCTCAAAAATAAAGAATGCAAACATTGTAATCAAAGCCTCAAGAAGCCCACTAGATTTGAAAAGCCAAGATAAAGTTTGTCTCATGGCATTTGAGATTTATGCAAATGCTATAGGACTTGAAGGACATTCCATCATGAGACCTCTATTCTTTAATAGTGACAACTACTCATATTGGAAGACAAGAATGAGGCTCTTTATCCAAGCAAATAACTAAAAGTATGGAAGATCATCGTCAATAGACCATTCATCCCAAAGAAGAGAGTCAAAGATTATGTTGTGTCAAAGGAAGAAGAAGAATGGGATAAACAAGACACCAAAATGGCACAATTAAATGCCAGGGCCATGCACGTAATATTTTTTGCTCTTGGTCCAAGTGAGTACAATAGAGTCTCACTATGTGACAATGCCAAGCAAGTGTGGGATAAGTTAGGAACCACACATAAAGGAATAAATCAAGTCAAGGAATCCAAAATAAGGGTGCTCGGACTTGACTATGAATTATTCAAGATAAAGATGGATGAAACCATAAAAATATCAGATAGGTTTACGGACATCATCAACTGGTTAAAGGCACTCGAAAAGACCTATCCAAATAAAAAGATGGTAAAAAAGCTACTTAATAGTCTTCCCAAGTCTTGGAAAGCAAAAGTGACAGTAATTGAAGAATCCAAAGATCCCAACACACTTTCTTTGGATGAACTCACAAGTTCTCTTCTAACCTATAAAATAAGGATTAAGCATGGACAAGAACTAGCAAAGAAGGTAAGTGTTGCCTTTAAAACAAGCACTCCTAGTAATGATGATGAAAAGGTTAAGGAAGATAAAGAAATGGCCATGTTCATAAAAAGATTCAACAAATTCATGAGAATGAACAAAGCAAGAATATCTCCTAGAAAAAAATGATGAAGGGAGACTCAAGCAAGAAAGAGAATGAATAAATTATTTGCTATGAGTGCAAGAAATTGGGACATATCAAATTTGAATATCTAATGTGAAAGAAATCAAACAAAAAGGCTATGGTGGCCACATGTAGTGATAGTGACATATTTGATAAGGATGATGAGGAGGTGGCCAACATATGTCTCATGGCTCATGATGAGCCCAAGGTATCTTTTAATGCTAATACTTACTCATTTGATGAATTACAAGATGCATTTTATGAATTAGCATTAGAATTCGAAGTTATGAATTTAAAATACAAAAAAATGATTTCTAAACTTAAGGAAGAAAATGAAACACTAAGCATGGCAAATGATGATCTTAAGAAGAAAGTAGATGAGTTACAAGTTAATATTGATAATCTAACAAGAAGAACATAAACTTGCATAAGTCATTTACAAGGTTTTATATGGCACAACAAAAATTGAATAATATGCTAGAAACACAAAGAGCATTCTTTGATAAAGATGGTTTGGTCTATAATAGAATCAAAAAAGAAACACACTTCAAGAATTTCTTTATAACACAAAACAAATCATGTGATACATCTAGCATATGTACCAATTGCTATAAACTTGGTCACACCTTCCAAACATGTTCCTTAAAAACTATCACTTATAGAGATAAGCTTATTAGAAGAATATGGGTCCCTAAAGATGTTGGTACATCTCAAGATAAAGCTATTAAATTAAAATAGATTCCAAAAGGCACAAAAATTTTTAAAACTAATACTCAAGGATCGAAGAAAATTTGGGTACTTAAAAAGAAAATATGATTTTATGGTTGTAAGAGGAAGAGTATTGCTTTAAGGTAAATTCAACAAAAGAAAATTCTTGGTACATTGATAGTGGATGCTCAAGACACATGGCCAGTGACAAAAATCAATTCGTGGAGAGCATTGCTTCAAGGTAAATTCAACAAAAGAAAATTCTTGGTACATTGATAGTGGATGCTCAAGACACATGGCCAGTGACAAAAATCA
>JBBYHO010000001.1:14898777-14910922 GCA_038382025.1 Adansonia gregorii | reverse complement strand
ATTTGTGAGATTTTTCTTTTAATGTTACTATTCAACTTACAAGAATTGGTTCAATTAATAAGGGGAAAAAATACATTTGTTAAAATTTTAGATATAATAGATCAATATAAAAAATACATTTGTTAAAATCATCCAAAATAATAAATCTAAACAAAACTTAAGTTACCATAATCGTATTATTAAAAAAAATTATAATTGATCTACAGTATAACTAGTCCTCCTTATAGGTCGGATTTCAGTTTGAAAAAAATTTGAAATTAAGTCTAAAGCTTAAATTTGACCCAACAAACTAAATAACATTTTAAAATATATTAAAATATTAAAAATTATTTTTACATTAATATTTACTTATAATTAAACTTAAATAAATATATTATTTTAATAATTGAATAATGAATGACTCGAATCGAAATCGAACAGGCCACTTAATTTTGGATAGGTACAGTGGTGATCCACTAAATTAGAAATGGATTTAAAAGTCAAAAAGAAAAAACAAGATGTCCAAAGGGTGTTGAATTAGCATAAAGTCCAAGGATTTTATATATAGAACTGGATACCCCAACTTGGTTAATTGTAGTTATTTTCAATTGAAACATAGAACATTTTCAGAATATAAAAAGTGCTTATAGATGATGATAATGAAGAGAAAAAAAAAAAACAAAAGCTCCTAAAAATCATGGAAACATAAGAAAGTTAAACCAGCTCAGCTGTAATATTCTTCAATTTTTGGCTTTGAATAAAGTAAAATGAGATGCCACCTGGAATATCCAACTTAAAAATTTGTTCCCTTCCATCTTTTCTTTTACCAAGAAAAGATTATTTTGGTTAAAATGCTCGTATTAACACATATATAAATATAGATATTAAAATATGATCTTTCAAGTTAGAAACGAATTCGAGAGGGCAAGTAAGGGCTTTGATCCCCTATTAGCTCCTCTAAACTCCGTAGGTTTTTAATAATTGTTTAATTCAAAAAAATGATAAAAACCTATTCTACACTTAAAATTTATAATTCTATCGTCTTTGATTCGGACCTCTTCAATATAGAATTCTTCAAGTATTTCGCCTTGCTCTTAATATATTAAAATTATTTTTTAAATATATATTTATATATTCATATTTGATATTCGCTTGGAATTTCAATGAAAGAAGACAACTTACAATGAGAAGTTTGCAGCATAATATATAACAGGTCTAATGCTTAGCACAGTAACATGCGTCAATTATTTATGATTTTTATTTTTATTTATGATCATTAAAAGCTAATTTTTGGATTTATGATTTGTTTTAAAATTTTTTGCTCTTTTTTTTAAATAAAATATATATATATTTACTATTTTAGTATCACGTAGACATTCATGGTATAAGTTTCAAGCGAAAAAACTAAAGAGATACATATATTTTAATTACGAACATCCACATGACATTGAGATGAATCTGCATGGTTCCCAAGTTGTGCGAAGAACTAGTAAAAGATTTAGCTTTCAATCCAATTTTATAAGCGGATATTAAAATATCTCCGACTAAATTTTATAATTCGTATATATGTTTTATAGTTATGTTTTTTATTATATTGGTCATGTAAATATAAATGCAAAAAAAATATTAAATATATCAAAATTTTAAATACGAATATAAAATAAATATTAAATATATCTTTTTAATCATATTAATTGTATTTAAACATGTCGTGTAATAGTTATTATACTGTTTTCATGTTTATTAAATATATTGTGTTCATGTGCCTTAGCATGGTGATCAAAATTGCTGGATATTATCTCCGTCACCTAGGGTAGAATTTAAAATTCAAAGTGTGAATTGTGCAAATGATTAATTACACAAATGGCCTTTGTATTATAATACTTTTCCCAATTGAATATCTGAATTATTAAAATAAATCTGAATATTGAAGAAAATTTTAGTCCAAATAGATACCTGTATTATAATTCCTTCAAACACATAGACACCGTATATTAACACCATTAACTAAATACTAACATGACATTTAATATCTAATCCATTTGTGACATGTGGTATTTTTGCTATGTTTCACGATGTCATTGGACGTTAATACCACATCTACATTTATTTAACGATATTAGTGTAAAGTAATTATGTGCTTGACGAAATTATAATACAAATATGATTAATGCAAATTATAATACAAATACTTATTTGTGAATTGTGAAAATAATTAATTACACAAACGGCCTTTGTATTATAACACTTTTCCATTAAAAAAAATTTTGAATACCTAAAGAAAATTTTTCCCAAATAAATACATGCAATATAATTCTTTCAAACACATAGATACCCTACATTAATACCACTAAATAAATATTTATGTGACATTCAACATTCAATCCATTTACGACCCATTTACGACACTTGATATTGTTACTATGTTTTAAGATGTCATTGGACGTTAATACCACATCTACATTTATTTAACGACATTAGTGCAAAATACTTGTGTGCTTGACGAAATTATAATATAAGTATTTATTTAAATTAAAATTTTCTTCAAATACTCAATTAAAAAAAATGATATAATATAAAAATTATTTACGCTTCTTGTGAAAATTCCCTGCGTTTACATATTTCATGATATTCTGTTTTCTGGTTCAAACGGGGTCAGATTGACATCATCCTCATTTGAGTCAATATTTAAGCTCTATCATACCTGACGAGATTAATTTCAAGGATCTGAAGATAAGAAATAAATTAATGACAAACTAGGAAAGAAGCATTTAAGGGAAAAGAAAGATTAATTTCAGTACAACTACAAAGTAGCAATAATAATAATCTATGTTATCCGAACTTAAAACGAATCTAAGAAATAAATTCTTACGGTTGCCTAATTTTTTCAAGGTTTCTTTTATATAAATATATATATATATATATTGAAGAAACATTCGGATCCTGTCATATCAATGTTTAAATATATGTTAAAACATTAGTATCGGATACAAATTCTTTAAAGAAAATGAAAAATTCGAATAACTCAATTAATAGTAGTAGTAGAATGTTTCATACATTGGGAAAAATATACAAGGAGATCCATTCTGATCCTGATTTTGAAATGACAAAAGCCCAGAATTGTAACAGGAAAAGCTTGGATTTTTCCTTCTTTACCTTGCTTTCATTTGATGAGATGGTAGGCATCTTGGTGGTCAGCCGCCCATCTTTTCTTTTTGCTTCAGCCTTTCAAACACCATCTGCTCCATTGTTGGAGAACGATGATGTTTTTCTTTGGTTTAAAAAACCAGAAAATTCTTCACAAAATGCCTTTGATCAAGTAAACTCAATCAGGTTGAAGATCTTCGCCATTGCTTTTTACTTTTCTTCTGAGGCAACTTAAATGGACTCCAGCTCTTTCTGCGTTTAGAGGTTTCACAAAAGAGGCCTGATGCCAAGGCCTGCTGAAGCCATAACTCAAATTCTTCATCATCCTCATCGATCATCTCAGCATCCAAATCCCAAGGATATCTGCTTGATTTGGATCTCTGTGTCTTCTCCAACCCAACCATGTTTACATGGAAGCTAGGCCTATGCGTGTTCGGTCTACATTCCATTCCCTGCAATAACCAACCTGTAAATTTACTCATACACAAAATGCAGCACTATAAACCAGGATTAATCATCTTCGAAGTATTAACTGTTAAGAGGCGCTGAATCATGGTGCTTGTGGTTCTGATACTAATTATCTAGGATTTAGGGTTTCATTTTTCTATCCATTATATGAGCAGTCAAATTAATAAACCCATACAGAAATTTCAGATAATAATATTTAAAACTTAGAGGTAAGCAACACTATACCCCTTACAGTACCCTGAATTGAACAGATAAAAGTTTGCGATCCAACAATCACTAAAATATTAAAGAGGAAGATTTTTGGTGGATAACGAACAGACCTTTTTTTTGTTCTATGTTATACTTCAAAAACCCATCTGATCTTCAGAATTGCTTTCAGAGATGAACATAGGATTCAGAGCTAGACGAGTAATCAATGAACTGGGGGGCACATTGTCTTTTAAAATGATTGGATTCAAATCATTTGACAGAAACTAGTAAAGGCCATGTTACTCGGATTTCGGTGTGAGTGTCAGAGATGAGTATGTGTTCGACAAAAGTATTTTCAATTCTTGTTAGGTTTTTTCATGTATTTAGAGGGTCTGTGAAGGGTAATGTTCCCACACCCATGTCCAAATAAGCATCGGACATAATTGTCAGACATGGGTAATTCAAAAAAATTGAAGAGTTGTAACAACATAGAGTAGAGGATTATTCTGTTAAGTTCGTTTGGGGAAACTAACCAACAAGACAGAACATACTCACACACCCAGACACATGCAAGTGAGCACACAAGAACCACTGACCTGACAAATAGCCCATTCTGAAACATCAAAGATCTTGCTCTCAGCACAGACAAAAGCACGTGGTATTTCCACCTAAAAGACATGAATAAGTGTTATGAATATTATAAAAAAAACAAAAAAAAAAAATTCAAAGAGCATAAAATTGAAAGAAAGGGACCAAAAATTCTGACAATTTGACAAGGCACGGCAGCAGATGTTTACTGCGTGAAAAAAGAGGAAGAACAGCTATCTAAAGTTTACATCCTTATGAGAAAAAGAAAAGTTAGTTTAGCCAAATATGCATTTTTATATTTTCTGTTATTTAATATAAAGTACTTACGAGAAAGGCACTGAAAAACCAATATTGTCCTTAACAATTAACCAATCTTCAAAAACCATCTCTATGCTGTCTTTCCCCACATGCTGTTATTAATCAATTCTATATTGAATTCTGTAAACACACTTCTTAGTTTTCATACACAAGAATGTATTGTAAGATTATCGCTACTATTAACCCACAATATTATCTAAGTTGACGCATGGTATGCTTTCCACATTGCTGACAAAGTCTCGTATCTCCAAATGCACCACGTGTTTAGGTTAAGAGCCGCTCAAGAACTGTAAGTCAACTTGCTCCATTGAAGAGAATCAAAATACCATTCTCTGGGGTGTTCCATTCATTAAGTAGCCATTTAACTAGAACATTAGTTGCAAAAATTAATGTGGCTAAGGTTAGATGGGTTTATTCATGATTAAAAGTTAAACAAGAGACCTGTGGTGTACCCTTGGTCTAAAATAATCCTTTTAGACTCATTATAAGCATCTTTCTTGCTCCAAAATACAAAAAAAAAAAAGAAATTGGAGGTTTAAAACTCACATCTATATTTGTTGTTCCAGCTCCAATCTTAATTTCAGTATATGCTAAGCCATTACTTTATGTTTTAACTTCAAACACCACTTCAAGAACACCATGGCTAAGCCAATTGCCACTTTTAACAGTAAAAAACTGTTGACAGCGACACAGAGCATTCACAACTTAATCGTCATACCAAATTCAGTTGAAAATTCGACATAGTAAATCAAATGGATAAAACTTTTTGCTACAAAAAAATTACCTTTTGAGGCCGATCAAACGCCAAGGAACCTTTGTACTCAACCCATCCATCTCCATCTTTGGCTTGATGATATTGACAGCAATCCTGAAGCCAAAACTAATCTCAGAAATTTATAAAATGCATTTAGGGCTAATGAGGTTTACATGAGTTTGCAGACAGACATGCGTATTTGTGCTGTGCTCACACCCAAGTGGACGTGCCGCTGTTTTTGTGCATCCATGGAAGTTGATTTTGTGTGCAAACAAAGATTGAACATTGATTTAAAAACATTATGAAATAATGCCTTGAGGGACACTCAAGGACAAGGTGCTATAACATTGCCTTAGTGCACAACTAGGAAGAATTTCTCTGCACTCTATTTGTTTGCTTTGACATTTTTAATTTTCTAAAAGTTTTTTGCAGCCATTGTTACTTTCTTTTGTATTTTACAAGTAGCTTTTGCTTTTTGAGCTGCAAGGATAAGATTGACCAGTTTTCATATCATTTTCTCCAATAATAGAATAATTGTTGACCCATCAAGGATTGGCATCTTTTTCCTTTCATGCATCCTCTTTCGTAATCAGATTTCATGCCATCAACATGTTAACACTTTGACCAACGAAAAAGAACACATTAAAATATCATAGTGATTATACAGATGTTAAAGATATTGCACGTATATTTTAATTCATATTCATAAAAATAATTATTAATATTTCAATTAAAATTTCATTCTCAAAAGGCTTATACCTGAACATTTCATGGTTAAGACTTATTTCATACCAAGCATAGAAAGCTAGGCATTTCAAAAGATTGGATTTGACAAACAGAGAGTAAAGAAGTCTGACCTGACACCACCGAGCCTTGGCCTTGTTCCTATTTGTGCACACCCATATATGTGAATTACCACATTTGGTGCATTGTATACGCCTTGATTCTTCAGAGCGATGGTCTGAAGTAGCCTGCTTGAAGGAGAGAATGTAGAAAGATATTAGTTTTACATGACCACTCAGCATCATTGATCCAATCAGAATCATATCAACAAGTATAAAAATAAATAATAAGTTTTTGGATACAGCCACTAACCATAAGAGTATAAATAACTGAAAATAGATTATCAGAGGCAAATGTTGTGGTAATGTAAGGAAAACCTTACCCTCATTAGCCAATCATGAGATCAGGAAATCTCCACACATAACTCATAAATTGATCTTCATTCAAGATGAAAAAGTTATTATAGAAATATATTTGAAAATTATTTCCAATTTGCCAAAAAATCCAGAGCTTTCTTCAAATATAATATATAAGAACAGCTATAGAGCAAACCCAAGTCATAAGAACTCTGAAGCTAGATTCAAAATTCTAAGAAAGAGTTACATATTATCTCCATTATATATAAGACCTTTTGCATTTCTGTTACTTTTTAGTAAAATTTCCAATGTGAAAATAGAACTGCAAGAAAACACTCCAGACAAATAATAATGCAAGAAAAGTGAAAAGAAGCAACAGATATCAAAACTACCTGCCGTGTAGAGCTATGGGACTTCTGACAGACACTCCTAGTCCTGGATTCTTCCTTTCTCAATTGCTCATCATACTCCCTCTTTTTCATGGAATCAGAAAGGACCTACAAATCCAAACCATTGCAAGATGTGAAACGAAGCCCCATTTCTCAAATCATTGACATTGTAATTTCAGATATAGATAAAATAGGAACTCGAAATAAGAAATCATAGGAAGATAAATAACAATAACACTAAGAACATAGTCACTCACCTCGTAAGCACATTGAAGCTTCTTAAATGATTCACTTGCTAAAGGAATTCCCATATTTTTATCAGGATGTACAAGCATGGCCTGTCAAAATAGAATTGCGAGAAAATTAGGGTATGACAAAAAAATGGAAAACAAAAGGAGATTAAATGAAGGTTCCTTCTAAACTTCACTTGCATACTAGACCATTTTCTCCTCTAAAATGTTTCTCTTTGGTTCCCATCCATCTATGTCCTTCACACAAATCCCAAAATCTTTTTCCCAATACTAATAATGAATTGAGTAAATAAACTATAAGAAGCAAAGGCTAAAATAATGAACATAGCCTAGTATCACTTGAATAGAAAAGGAAAAACATCCCTGAGGTCTATTTATGCCTTTACTAAAATAAATGCTCGTGGCCACATTAGATCTTTAGAAAAATCAAATGTGCAAGGCTTTTTTCAGGATAGTATCTACCTTCTTTCGGTATTCCTTTTTCAAGATTCCAGCGTCAATTTTTACATGACGAGTGAACCCCAATGCTTCATAATGATCTGTACTATTCAATATTCTTTTCATTTCATCATCCGAACTTATTTCTTCCTTGACCACTCTTTCAGCAGATAACTCTTTTTGGTTTATAACAGACGTAGTAGCAGGTTTGCTGGACGACTTGCATGGATGCACCTTCTTAGGTTCATCAGTGGGAATAGAGTATTCACACTGTCCAGACAAATCATCTTCCATAACTGATTTGGATTCCCTTTGCTCTTCAAAATGCGTGTTTTCACTTACATTATCAAAACATTGGAGCAAATAATTCGCTATATCGTTTGAGAAAAATGCAAGGTTTATTGATAGAAAAACGCCCAGCCACCCAACTCGAACTTTGACAAAATAGACAGAATATGTAGTTGCTATTAAGACCAACAACCGTGCATGACTTAAGGAGAATAAATAACCTGCGCAGAGATACATCAGCTTAAGATATCTCAAAACAACAGAGCAGAAAAAACAGATGATTAACTCGATCAAACAAGTCTCCGAGTTAAGAATTTTCCATCCAAAATTAGATATGATTCATACCTTCTCTAGCATTAAGACCAAATAAAAGATGAAACAAGAATGACATAAAATAAACACGCATAAGTGTATAGAGTAAATCCGCATGCTAGCTAAGCCAGGTTTTAGATGATGTACAGGACTTCTATAAAGTAACACTCTTTTACATACATTAAAGGCAGGGATTCAAACAACAGTCGCAATGCAATGCTACGGCCGCTATTTAGAGGTTTTGACACCTTCCATTACCAATATCGCAACTAATATTTTACGCAATTAACTGTGATAACGTTTATTTTATCTGCAACCACAAAAAAGTGATGCAACAAAAAACGCATCGACGACCACACTTTAAATCCGTGATTAAAGGCTGGATAAGGGCTTTGGTTGGTCACTCAGAATTATCAAATGGGTACTGGATGGTAGATAGTCATGGAAAATCCTCAAAATCATCGATCATGAACTTTCATACACCCAAAAGGTCTATTATTTCTGCTAGTGGCTGAAGAAAATAATTGACGGCATGAGAAAAATTTGACAATGCTAAGGATGGTAGGCATGCTTAATAAAGCACTGTTATTAAGGAAATTATTACAGATAGATTGAATTCAATCTAAAGACTATGCTAATAGTTGAACCAAAAATATAGAACCCTGGAATTTGAAATAGTAAATAACATTAAAATCAAGTCCTGTCAGAGGATCCTACAATTTTTACTTTGTGGGCTTTATACCCTTCCGCTCCTAATCAGATAAATCCTACTACGTTTGAGAAAACTAATCCCACAAGTAATCCTGTTTGCACTTGCTAGACATGCTAATTATCTGGAGTCTTACACAGGAAGAACAAGAAAGCCTAAGATAGTAAACACATAGCTTATAACATAATTCAATGTCTCACGCTGACAATAAGACACGAAAATGCTTTCATGGATTTGGTCTTCTGACCCTTGTAACGATACAAACTCTTCCCTTCAGTTTCCATTGGCAGAGCCAACACGACCAGCTTTACTTCATAGACAAACAGATCAACAGGAAAAAACAACTGCAATCCTTTCCTTATATCTTCTTATAGGTTCCTCTAATTTATTTTCCTCGATAAATCAAAAAACACATATTTCAGTACGTACAAACTAAAAAAGAAACCCATGACATATTTTAATACAGCATAAGGTGGATAAATTTGGAAAAATAAACATTCCTATATTTAGTTTCTGCAACAATTTGTCAAACGGAAAACATATGACAAGCTATTATTGCGGATGTTATCAACAAATTAGATAGACCTATCCCAACTGTCATGATAGATATGAACATTAAATAAGAAAAAAGTTATGAACATTAAATTACTGTCAAGAAAAATTCAGTCAATAGGGCAAGAAACAAGCCGTACCACCAACTATAAACAGCGTTCCCGTGATCCAAAAGTTAGCATATCTCCATAAGACCAAAATGCCAAACAGTCCAACGATAAAGAGGCCAGGAGTGTAACCTAAGTGCCGAACTGCAGCTCCAGCGGCACCCTGAAACAAATGATACCAGATTGTCAGCATCATTCTCAAATTTCTAATTGCAGAGTATACATTGATAAGATTGATGCCACAAAGGAAACTAACAAACCCTTAAGTTTGTACGAGAAAGTGAAAATCCACCATAACTCCCAGAAAAATCTAAGCATCACTAAGTTTAGCAGAAATTAATAGAAAAATACCGAACGTTAACACTTCTTAGCAACTTTTGCTCCTTTAATTTCCTGTCCAGTCATCACTAGAAAGCAAAGGCTATTGGACAGAACAACATAGAATCTTAACTTTTGATGTCACAGCTGTGGCAGATATAGTGCAAGCCATGGATCATTCGAGATTAAGTGTTCAAAAGAACTTCAATAGCAGTACACTCACATTAGTATTCAGACAGTTTTATGCATAGCTAATTTGGGACAAAAAACAAGGCCAGCAATTCATCGACAACAGCCTGAGGATAATATTCAAGGATATCTGAATCAATAAAATTACCATGCAAGTCTTTTGACATCTCTTACAAGAACTTTGGGGTATGATTTAGATTTCCGATCAAAAGTTCAGCAATAAGCACAGCCGTAACATAAATCAAACTCTTAAGCTAAATCCAAGCATCTTTGCTCGGAGTCTGACCTCTAACACATTAATGGAGAAACAACGTTAATAACTTCATCTCCATTTTCAGCATTTAACAGCAAGCAATCAAGCGTTGAAACTAACGAAAACCAAATTCTTTGTTCTTATCAAAGAAATTTCAATGATAAATCAAGGTTGACAAATCTAAAATCCAAGCAACCAATAATCTCAACTTTATTTTAGCTCATTTCAATAATATTACCAAGTTCATCAAACTAGCCATATAAAATCAAACAATCGTCTTGAAAAGTGTCCAATAACTCAGATGCAAAAACGAAAACAACAGATTTCAAGAACATGAAACGATACATACCATACTTAGAAGTACATAAAGCAAGCAAGACATGGAAGTCAAGCTGAGGAAACAACTCCACATTATGACAAGCAACGAAGCTGAACCCAATCTGATGCATGACTGAAACCCTCTCAGCACACAATCTTTCCAATAAACCAAAAGCAACCTCGAAAACTTCCAGAAATTAACACATCCATTGCAAAACATAGGCCAATGCCTCTCCATTAACAAACCCATTTTCTCCCTACAACAGCCAACCGCTGTTTTCGCCTTGGAATAAACATGTTTCTGAGATTCTAACCATTTCAAACCCTGCTTAAACAGCCCAATATCCTCCATCACTACTGTTAACCTTGGATCCAACTCAAAAAGATCAAAGTTTTACTAAGGAAAATGGAGAGAAGAAAAATACCAATTTCAGGAATTGAAGTTTAGAGGGACCAAAACACACCCATTTGTTCATTTATCAGCTTAAAACTAAATAATACTCATTTGCATACTTATGAAAAAAAAAAAAAAACCCTTACAGGAATTGCAGTTGAGAGAGTAAATTCGATCACGCTGGGTTCATTCAGCGATAACCTTCCGCTTCACATGTAAGCTTCGAAAAAGGATTTAAAAAAAAAAAAAAGAAAGAAAGAAAGAAAAAGAGCCAAAAGATGGAAGCAAATTACGCCCCTTCTTTAGCTCTGAAAATCTGAAACTAAATCCAAAAACTAAAAGCAAAGTAAAGCAAATGATAAGGTCAGTAGAGTTGGGTGGGGTGAGTAAAAGCTAAATTAAATTAAAAAGGATAAATTTTGGGGAGAGGGTGTTTGGGTATGGTAAGACAAAACTTAAAAAAAAAAACTTGATTTTCCTTCATATTAGTTTTTACTAGTACCCTACTATTTTCATTTGTTTTTATTTGTTTCCAGGGAGTACTTGCGAAAAAGAGGAAAAAAGTTTGAAAAAAGTTGCTCTAAAAGCCAGAGAGAAATGAAAGGGCGAGCTAACTCCCCACCCTTACTCACTCAGCTAACTTGGAGAGGCTAAAGTCCAAAAGACATAAATATTAGACTTAAGACAAGAGGGGTTAAAGGGCCCACTTGCTTTCACATAATGAATTACGAACATGAGATGCCGCTGTTGTGTCGTGTCGGTTCATAAATTTTGCTACGAGGATGAGATGGTTTAGGATTCCCTTGTTGCCTTCCTGCACTTAGGATGGCAATGATTAGAGCTGACAAAGCAAACTCAAAACTGAAAGGTCGTATGAGTTAATTTAAAAATAAATTTAATTAGATATAAAAAATAAAAATTTAAATTTAAAAAAATTAAATTTGAAAGATTTTTTAATTTAAAAAAATTTAAATAAATAAAGCTTAAAATCGAATCGACATGGTATAAATCCTTGAACACTCAAATTCATTAAGAATGTAATCAT
>JBBYHO010000001.1:14865754-14898677 GCA_038382025.1 Adansonia gregorii | reverse complement strand
TTAAATAAATAAAGCTTAAAATCGAATCGACATGGTATAAATCCTTGAACACTCAAATTCATTAAGAATGTAATCATGATTATGATTACTATTTATACATTAGTAATAAAAATTTTTAAACTTAACAAATGAGTTAAGAGTTTAGTATATATCTCATTTATATTCTTAATTAGTTTTATTCTTATATTTAAAAAATATGTGTCAACGTTATGTTACTACATGTAAATTATAAAAATTTTACTAGTAATGTATAGGATAATTTTTCTCATAATTATTACATAATTATATTAATAAGGTGCAAAAAAATTTATATTAATAATTTATCATCAAAAGAATTAGTTAATCGTAAATCTTAAATGAAATTATGAAATAAAATTAATTTGAAATTAAAAATGAATTAAATAGTTTATACTGTTTTTATTATTATATTTATAATAATTAATTATTAATTTAATATTTGATTTATTATAAATAATTATATACATTATATTATTATACTTATTTCACATTTAAATTTTTAATTTTAATTTAAAAACAATAATAATTCAAATATATAAAAATTACATTATAATTTTGACATATAATTGAACTTGATATTTTAAATAATACCAACAATATTATTAACAAAATTAAATTTGAATCATATTTACCTGGTGCTTCAAATAAATAAAACATTGAATTTACTTGAAAAAAATAATGTTGTTAATTGAAATATGAAGATTAAAAAATTAAATAACTAAATTAAACAAAACAACATTAGACAAAATATATTTAAGTAGAATATAATTTTCAATTCCTAAAATCAACTAGATAGAATTCTTAAATATTTTTGTATTATGTGATCGAAGATAATTTTTTTTATTTGTTGATAATTCTAATACCTATACTAAATATTGATTCCAAAATAGCTATAGTGAAAGGAATATCAATTTATCTATTGCAATTAATGAAGAAGAAGATATCAAAATTAATTTTCTTCTAATAATCAGGATATTAGTTGTTTCTCCTAAATTTCTTAAATCTCATTAAAAATAAATTCAATTTTGTTATATATGATATGGATCTAATTTTGTAAATTTTAAATTCCTATAACAAAAAGTAAGTTCATGTATCAAATTATAATAAAAAATGTATAATTAAATTAAAAGTTTAAAATTGATTCAATTACTTATTAGCTAAAAAAATAGGTAATAGCATAAGAATCTAATAAAATAATTTAAATAATTAAGTGATATTTCTAATTTTTATGTCTAAATTAGATCTGCTCAAGAGCCGGGTCACCTGCCCAAGCCCGAAGGTCCGCCTGATATTTGGGAGAGTTTGGACAAATATATTAAGCCCGAAAAATGGGTTTGGATAAAAAAAATTAGACCAGATTAAAAAATGCCCTGGGCTTTGAGTTCAACTTTCAAAGCTACGCCCTGCCCATTTTACTATTATATTATATATATATATTTGTTTTATATTTTATGTATTATGTAATTTTTATCATATAAACAATATATATAATATTATAGTGTAAACTTTAAAAATTAAGTTAAATTATTTATATTTATAAACTTGATAAAAGAAAATTATTAAATTAATAAAGATTAAATTTTTTAAAATATATATTTTAAAAAAATAATATGGGCGGGCCTAAACGGGCTTGTACTATCTATTTACAAATATGAGCGGGCTTTGACAAAATTGAAGGCCCATATTTTAGGCCGGATCGAGCTTGGACAAGCATATTTAATGTTAATATCATGCTCAAGCCCGGCCCGACCCATGAGCAAGTCTAGTCTAAACAGTCTAATATTGAAGTTATATCAATATTAGATAAATTTGAAATTTTCAAGTTAAATTTCATTTGCTATTAAATTGTGAGAATAAATATATATTATGTATAAATTAGTTATGATTTAATACAATTATATATTTCATAAGTATAAAAATATGAATTTTAAATTTATAAATATTTATAAATATTTCAAATTCATCATTAAGTAGGCATTTAACAAATCCATAAATTAAAAGAAATAATCATAAATGTTATATGTATATATGCTTTGTTACACAATTAACATTATATTATAATAAAATGTTTAATTGAATTTAGTCGTACGAGTCAAATCATATCAATTTATTTAAGAAAATACAAAAGAACGAATCAATCATTAAGTTAAATATTAACATAATTCAGTTATTTATGTCTTTTAATTTTTATATAATATTATAAAATATTATCAACTCTTTTAAAAACTGTCCATCTTTTCTTAAAAAACTTTCAAGTTTTCTAAAAAGTACAAATTATATATTTTTTTAAACATATATATTTTCCACCAACACAATTTCGCGTGCATTCATTTATACTATTGACAAAAAAGAACAATCGAATTAGTATTACGGGTTAATAAAACACAAATTCAATCATTAAAAATGATAAAAAAAATTAAATTATGAAACAAACCAAAAATATTTTTAAGATTATATTTGTAATTACATTTTTTAAATAACATTTCATTTCTTTTTTCACCTTTTTGAAAAAGTGTAACTTATAGTTTTCTGCTACTCTTATTTTTTTTCTCTTTTAATTATTTTGTGTTTATATATTATTTAATTATTTATTATTTCACTCATGTGCATAGATCTAGTCTTGATAAAACTAATTGGTTTTATTTGTCTTAACCAAGCGGTGCAACAAATTAAACTAAGATGATCTGTGGCACTTCAAACTTGAATTCCGCGTGTAATTATTAGAATTGATCACCCACATTATTAAGAGAGGAAAAGTCAACTAAAAACACTATAGCATATGCTTGCTCCAAAATACGGATAACTTACCCGCAAATTCGATCATTAAATAAGTATTTAATAAATTTATAAATTTTAAAAAATAAATAATATATATTATATTTATATGTATTTTATTTTGCAGAACAAATATTCTATAATCGAAAGTGAAATTAAAAAATTTTACAAGTTAGATCGGTGGGGTGACATATATCTTATAAAATATATTTAAAAAAATAAAAATAAACAAATGCACATGTGTCAATTAATTAATACCGTTTGCAGAGTTTTTTCATTCAACTCTCGGTGTATGAGATAATTATCCCATTACATTATTTTTAAAATCCAAATTTATTTTTGAAATACAAATTTCCTATCTTAAAAAAATTATAATACAAATACTAAAAAAGTTTAATAAAACAATATAAAATTAAATTAAAAATTAATTGGACTAAGTAAATAAGAGCCCAATAAATTATTGGGTTAAGAATAAAATGTTAAATATATAAATGTTTATGAGTTTTATTTATAACTAATTCCATTCTAATATTTTTTAAATGCAAGTCATTGATTTTTTATATTTACTTTATTTAATGTTATTTTATATTTACTTTAACTCACTTATAAAACAAAAGAAAATCTTATATAATAATTAATTATTATTATCAATACTAAATATCATAAAAACTAACAAAATATATAAATTTAACGAATTTAAAATAATAATAAGTATTAAAATATACAAATTATTTATTATTTATTCTGAAAGTAGATACGTCAAACTTATATAGTTAACTTTTATTTAAACTTAAAAGCTATTGTACTAAAAATAATAGATAGTATTTAAATGCAATATATTGATACTCAATATGCAAATAAAATTATTATATAATTTTATATTTATATAAATATTTATTAATTTTATAATTTTAATTTTAGTATTTTTATCACTATATAAAAGTAAAATTAATTATTATAATCAAAATTAAAAAAATATTTATAACTTATAAAATTTGAAAATTATTTGAATCTGTCTAAGCCTACCTAAACTCGAATCGATCTAAATCTAAAATAATTTAAATTTTTAAAAGCCTACATCAAAAATGGTCCGAGCTCGAGATAGTTTGAACTGAAAATTATTCAAAACCGTAAAATCGAACTCTTAAATTATTTAAATTTAAAAATATTTAAACTCAAGATAATACAAACTAAAAATAATTCAAATTTGAAATAACTTAAAGTTAAAAAACACCAAGATCCGAACTCACCGGTTTGTCACCTTTGCCGAGAATTCATGCCTTTGCTTCGTCAAAGTAAATTAGTATAATGCAAAAATAGTAAGAGTATATTATTCAAGAAAATTTGCAACCCTCATAAAGGTTTTTTTCCACGACTTCAGTCCTATTGAACCCAATAAATCCATAAATGTCAATTAAAACTCCTTATAATCGCTCAATTTTAACTTTGCATAAAGACAAAAAGGTTGAGAAACTTATATATTAGAAAAAAAAAATGAAGGATCAGATAATCTCAACTTGACGTTTGCTTGATCTCCTAAGCAATTAATAATAATAATAATAATAATAATAATAATAATAATTTTTATTTTTTCATGTTATTAGTAATATTTACACATTTTTACAAGTTTAATAATATTGTATTTTTTTCTTAATTTATTTCTAATACTATTATTTCTCTATGATAATTATTTTTTGTTTAATCAATTTTTAATATTCAAATTTTTTTAAAAAAATATTTATTCAAATAATCTAATTACAAATATTAATATTTTAAATAAATATATTTTAAAATTCTCCAAAACTTTGAAATTCTTTTATCCACTCGCACTTTTGGTCATCTTCTATCTTTGCGGAACTTACAGGCTTCTCCAGAACTCTTAGCATTCTTCGGGAAGTAATTAACTAATTCCATCTGATCTTTCTCCCCCTCTAAATGAACAACTTCCAACTTCCTTGAGGTGAGAAAACAGGCAAGCAGGTACTTTCTTTTAGATAGATGCCTTATCAGATTCCTGGGAATTCAATAACCGAACCCAAAATAGAAAGAAAACAAAGTAGATACTTGCAACTTTGAGGAGATTTGGTTGAACTGTCAAAGGACAAACACTTTCGTCGGGAGACTGTTCAAGTCTCCGAGACGACTTCGACATGACGAAATACTTCAAAGTCAGACATATAAAAAAATAAAAATAAAATCGAATGCAATCAATACGTGATCAAGACAAAATCGGACATGTTTAAAAATTCAAAAATTATTTTAAAAAATTAAAAAGTTATTTATATGTTAATATCTAATTGGAAAAGTATAATTTTACTTTTTTTATTGTATGTTATAAAAAATTATATATATTTTTTCTATTGTCATGTTCTACCATCCCATATCCTTAATTATTTAGAAATTCCCGTAACACTATATCTGTATTATATTGTATCCATATTGAATTTACATGCTAAAACTGTTTAGCTGAAAACTGTAGTTCTACAAATCAATCAATCATACCTCATGGAATAGCAGGGTTTCTAGATTAGGTGAATTCCCAGGTATGTCTGCAATACCCATCCGTTCCTCAGAGTTATAGGCAAAGAACAAATTCCTGATTGACCGGTTTCTCCAAAACCAGGCACTGGCTTGAAACTTGAAAACAAACAACTGAAATTAAGATTAAAAAAAAAAAAGATACATATATATATATATATTTATATCACAATCACCACTAGAAATAGCATCAGGACACCAGAATCTTCAATTGAAAAAAATAATGGATCGAACATTAACAAATAACAGTACTTGTTAGAAGCCCTCTCTCACCTAACTGAGATTAAAGTAGTTGCCTGCTATATCATCAATGCATTTGAAGTACACAAAAGACTAGGGGTATTATATTCGAATATATGTGGGATAATATAGTTCATACTAATGTTCAATATAATGTTGAATACATGTATATCAGATACAGCAATTTTTTTTCAAGAAAATATAGTATATTTAGCCATAAACGTTAACCTCCAACAATCACATGGGATCCTTTGAGAATTTCAACATGCAAATTCAATACTTCATGGTTAAGTTAGATTAAAAAACAATGATATTCAAGAATAAGCTTGCCTTTCTTTAGCCGTCACAACTAATTTTAGCACTCTCTTTTCTCTAGTTCAATTCTCCAGTGTTGACTTTCTCTTTAATGTCTTATTTCTGATATTCCTTTCCCCCTAAGAAACAATGTCCATTGCTGCTGGAGAAACTGCACTTTCTGCCTTTCTTGGGTTTCTTTCCTAAGTTGGCTTCTTATGATCACATCCTCCTCAACTTTACTGCTGAAAAGCATGTCATCCAGCTGCTCAAGGAGTGGCAAAAGATATTGCCAAGCATTCAAGCAGTTCTCAATGATGCAGAGGAGAAGCAAATGAAGGCCCCAATGTAAAGATCTGGTTGGCCAAGGGTCAAAATTTGGGCTACAATATGGGTGACGTTTCAGATTAGTTTGCACTCGAGGCTTTATATCGAAAGTTGCATGAAGATCTAGCCAGCACAAGTAAGGCACAGAAATCCATTGCTTCCTGTTTTACTAATTACTACTAGTTTCATCAATGCAAGAGCTTTTATGTTTAATAAGAAGATGATTTCCAAATTAGAAGAGATCACTTCTGGACTAAAGTGTTTGGCAAGTGAAAAAGGTATTGAGAGAGATTGATGAAAGTGCAATGTTCAAGAGAGTGAAAGCAAGCTGGCAATTCATGCCTTTGGTAGATCATGAGACTCATATTTATGGTGGGGAAAGGGAGAAGGCTGAAATACTTGAATTGCGTCTATTGAGCCATAATAATCGGATTCATGAGAATGAAGCTTCTGTGATTCACGCCTTCGGGGTTGGAGGGATTGGCAAGACAGCTCTTGCTCAACTTGTCTATTATGATAATACCATAAAAAAGTCCTTCCATCACAAGCTCTGGATATGTATATCTAAAGATTTCAATGTCAATTTGGTAACATAGACAATTTTTTGCTCAACCACCGATGCGTCTTGTATCGTTCCCTCTCTCGATAATCTTCAAACCATGTTGAAGGATTAGTTGTTGGGAAAATGGTTTTTGCTTGTCTTGGACAATCTTTGGAACAAAAATTACAATGATTTGGCCATGTTTTTAAAGCCCTTCGGAGTGGAAAAAAAATTATCATCACCACAAGGAGTTGCAAGGTAATTTCATCTGTTTTCAGTAGTGCTAAAGGTTGCTCATTGCAGCGGTTATCATTGAAAGATTGTCCCTCTGTACTTGCTCAACAGGCATCGAAAGCAAGTGATTTTAGTGGTCATCCAGAATTAGAACAATGGGGGAAAACATAGTGAAAAACTGCAACGGCTTACCTTTGGCACTCAAAGCTATTGGTGGCTTACCATTAACTCATGTCAACTATGGAGTATGGAGATATACCAGAGAGTGAGATATGGGACTTACCGGAAGAGCAATGTGGTTTACTTCCGGCTCTATTATTGTGCTATCATTATCTTCCTGCTTATTTAAAGCACTGCTTTGATACTGCTCTTTATTGGCTAAAGGTTATGAACTCAAGGAGGAGGAGATAATCTTGTTACGGAAAGCAGAAGGTTTTCTAAAACAAGCAACCAACTCGAATCAAATCAAAGATCTCAGTAGCCAATACTTTCGAGATCTATTATCGAGGTCATTTTTCCAAACTTCTAGTTGGCTTAAATCTCGGTTTGTAATGCATGACCTAATGAATGATCTAGCTCAATTGGTTTCGGGAGAAATATGCTTCAAATTGGAGGATGATAAACGGCATCAAAAAATTTTGGAGGACACCAGACATTCATCTTATGTCTGCAGCTTGCATGATGGAGTTAAGAAGTTTGAAGCCTTCGGTCACTTGAAACATTTGCAAATCTTCCTACCATTTACGGTGCCAAAAAATGGAGCCCGTTGCATAACCAATACTGTCCTCATTGATTTCTTGCTGACACTTCGAAGCTTAAGGGTGCTTTCCTTGGAAGGGTATTACATCTCGGTGTTACCAAACAATGTATTTGAAAATTTGGTACATTTGCGCAACCTAATTTCTCTTGCACTTTAATCAAAAGTCTACGTGACTCAGTATGCACCCTTTACAATTTAGAAACCTTACTATTAAGGGAGAGTTGGTTAGAAAAGTTACCCTCAGAAATCGAAATCCTAGTAAACTTGAATAATCTTGACATCACTGGTGCAAAGAAATGCCCTCTGGGATTGAACTGACCAATCTTCAAATGCTGTCTAATTTTATTGTGAGAGCAGGAGATGGACACCGAATACGAGAGATCTTAAGGGTGATCTTTATCTTTCAGGGTTGGAGAACATTGTCGAAGCTCAAGATGCTCAGGAAGCTAAGTTAATTGACAAGTGAGGCCTTAATGGATTACGGCTAATTTGGAGCATTCCTCACAGAAATCTTAAAGAACTCGTTTTAATGAATAATGGCAGCACAAAGTTTCCGAATTGGATAGCAGATTCTTCGTTAAAAAACTTCTTGTCTCTGGATCTCAGCAACTGTAAAAACTGCAAATCCCCGCCATCAATTGGAAATCTGCCACTGCTGAAAGAACTTTGAAAGAACTTTCTCCCAGGGGAATGCATGATGTGAACAAGGTTGGCATTGAGTTCTATGGAGAAAGCCAATCAAATCCATTTGCATCATTGGAGAGGTTATGCGTTGAGGATATGCCAAAATGGAAGGAATGGGACTTTGATGAAGTTGATGAGAATGTTGCGAAATTTCCCTGCCTATGCGAGTTTTGTATCCTAAACTGCCCTCAATTGTTGGGAACGTTTCCAAACTCTCTTCATTCTTTGGAGAAACTTTCAATCCACGGGTGTACGCAATTGATGGTTTTAGTTTTGTTATACTTTTATAGTTGACGACCGCCTTACTGGAAGACCACAGTCGACCGCCAATAAACTTGAAGGCGATCGCCCAACCTCGTCTGACACCAATGTGACACCTCCGACAGTGGCTTAAATGCGGAGTTGACATCTACTGAAAGGGCGAGCGGCTGACTGGGTCGACCATTAGGCAACAAGGCCTGACACTTAGCTCGGCGTGGGTCACATCACTATTAAATCACCTGATATGATGTCTTCAAGCAAATACTATAAAAGGGAGAAGCACATTCACAAGTAAGGGGACTCGAAAAAAAGACCTACAATACACTACAAAAAAACACCTATGACTTAATCATTGGATAAGGCCCTCGGAGTCAAACTCTGGCGTCCTCCTGACTTCTCTTTGTATTGCAGGAACAGGAACAGGTTCAACCTCCAAGTGTCGACAACGTGAACATCAACAATTGGCGCCGTCTGTGGCAAAGCGATCAAAAAAAACCATGGCCGATTGGAGTGCTGACATCCCAAAGAACACCCCATCACCCCCTGAAGCGACGAACCTTACTGAAGTTCCGGCAGCCCCTGCAATGCCTAGCTCATCAAATATCCAAGCTTCTCACATACCTATCCCGTTGGCTTCATGGCTATCTCACTCACCATTAGCATATTACCAAAACTTATGGGGACTGATCCTGTCACTGGCCACTTCCGTTCCGCACCCTGACCGCACCGCTGGACCAAGCACCACGGTCCCAGCAACCATTACCACCAACACCGTACGCACACCTCGTGACACCTCGTTACCTCCCTCTATCTATCTTAGTACACCCATACCCCTTAGCTAGCCAGATTACCATGCGCATTACCAAGCGCAATTCCAAGCCATTGCCAGCCAATTGGCCGCCATTCAACAATCGCAGATGCAGTTGGCCCAACTTGTCAACTCGCAAATTAACCGCCAAAATACGCAACCTGTTGATCGCCCCAATCAAAACACCACAAACGACCCACAGTCAAGCACACAGAAGAGAAATACTACAGCCGACCGGGCTACACGCCCAATGGTCGGAGAGAGCTCTTGCTCTACTCCAGTCCCTCGGAGAGCAACATAGGGAACTTCTCATCATACCAGTGGACATAACCAGTCAGGATCCACTCTAAACCTCGCTCAACAGGTAGCAGCCTTGAAACAAGAGATCAAGAAACTCAGTAACCCAAGAAGGGATAACTGGGAATGGTTATCTGAGAAACACAATTCCCTCTCTCAAGACATTTGCCGGATACAAGTCCCTGGCAAAATCAAACTCTCTCCCGACACTTACGATGGCAAGTTTGATCCGGCCGATCACCTGAACCATTTTCGCGCTTTCCATAATCTGCGCGATGTGCCGGACACCATCCAATGCCATATCTTCCCAATGACATTTTGGGGATCGGCACGGACTGGTGGTACTCCCTGAACTCGGGTTCTATGACCACTTTTGATCAATTGGAGAGACATTTCCTCGCCTATTTCAACAGTTGCAGAACAGCGGCCATAACGTCTGCAAGCTTAATGGCAATCAAGCAAAGTCATGACGAGACGATTCGCGACTACCTCAAGCATTTCAACGCAGCTGCCCTCGAAGTCAGGGATTGAATGACGAGTGGGCCATCCAGGCGTTCACAACTGGCGTCCGCTATAAGTATTTGAAGTATGCCCTGACCGACGCACAGCCCACGAAGTTATACCAGCTCTATGAGAAGACTCAGAAATATGCCGAGGCCGAAGAAATTGAAATCGCGAGTCGAAAAGCGGAAACATGGAATCGCGAGCAACAAGGAGGTCGGAGAGTAAAGAATAACCGATTTGCTGACCGACCTGGTAACAAAACTCAAAGAGAAGTGCCAGCTCCAGCAGGACAGCGGAGCCCCGCGAAGAAGCGACCGTGGCTCACTCCGCACATAAAATACGAATCATACACGCCCTTGACTACAACGCGATCTCAAATTCTTATTACAATAAAGAAGGAAGGCCTTCTGGAGCGTCCGCCCCTAATGATCGGCGATCGCAGCAGGCGTGATCCTACCAAACGATGCAACTTTCACAATGACATCGGGCATGCCACAAACGACTGTTATTATTTGAAAAATGCCATAGAGTCATTAGTGAGGAAGGGGGCGATCAAACAGTTCGTCAAAAAGGAGTCGCGTGCCCATAACACAATGAGATCACAGGACGAGCGTCGGGAGACTGCCTCCAAGCGACCTATCGTCGGCATTATAAACGTAATCGTCAGTCCGGCAGAAACGTGGGCGATTAGCAAGTCGAAAAGGAAGTCCCAACTTCGCTTTGTTATGGCAGTCGACGTTGCACCAAGCGATCAAAACAAATGGATTGGGCGATCTACTTCAACGAAGATGACACACAACTCCTATCTGACCACGGGAACGATCCCATTGTTGTATCAGCTACCATCGGCAACTACCAGGTTCATAGAATTCTCATCGACAATGGGAGTACCGTCAAGATTCTGCAATGGGACGATTTCTTCTGCATGGGCTTTACTGCAGAAGACCTGACTCCATCAGCTCTAATTTATAGATTCGCCAACCAACCAATACCTGTCAAAGGGATAGTTACCCTCCCGGTTATAATTGGCGACGGGGAAGACACTGTGAACGCCATGGTCGATTTCCTTGTTGTCGACCAGCCCTCCGCTTACAACGCAATCTTCGGACGACCCCTGATGAAAAAGATGAAGATGGTTACTGCAGTGTACTACCTAATGGTAACATTCCCCACACCCACTGGAGTTGGGTACATGCGTTTCGACCAACGAACTGCCCGCCAATGCTACCTCATGTCCACCGAAATGGCCACACGCCAGCAAGATGTCACTCAGGACAAAAACTCTAGCACCTCGGTTTACACCATTACGCCAGCACAATTTGAGCCATTCAGCCTGGAACAATTGGACATTAGAAACGGTTTCTCTGATCAAAAAGCCTCAACCAGTAGAGGACACAAAAAAAGTTACCTTTTATGATTCTGATCTAGAGTTGGCTACCACCATTGGTTCCTCGCTTAGCACTCCAGAAAGGAATCTACTAGCAAGGTTCCTTAGGAAGCATGCTGACGTGTTCACATGGTCCGCAGTCGACATGCCTGGCATTGACCCATCCGTAGTCATGCACTCGTTACACGTGGACCCGCAAGCTACACCAATCAAGCAGAAGAAGCATAAATTTACGCCAGAGAGGCTTCAGGCCATACGCAAAGAGGTCGACAAGCTACTGCTAGCTGTTTTTTGTAAGAGAAGTAAGATACGCGGATTGGTTGGCTAATGTCGTGATGGTCAAGAAGTCCTCAGGAAAATGACGGATGAGTGTAGACTTCACTGAATTGAATAGAGCCTGCCCAAAAGACAGTTATCCTCTCCCCAATATTGATCAACTAGTCGACGCTTCTGCAGGCCACAAACTACTAAGTTTTATGGACGCCTTTTCGGGGTACAACCAAATCCAGATGGATTCCCATGACCAGGAGAGTACCGCCTTCGTCATAGAAGATGGCACTTATTGCTATCAGGTCATGCCATTCGGCTTGAAAAATGCTGGTGCCACCTATCAAAGGTTGGTTAACACACTCTTCAAATGGCAAATCGGGAGTTTGATAGAAATTTATGTCGATGACATGCTCGTTAAGAGCCCCTCTCTTCAGTAACATATCGATGATCTTTCGGAAACGTTCAACATACTCCGTAAGTACAAGATGAAACTTAACCCTTTGAAATACGTGTTTGGTGTTTCTGCAGGGAAATTTTTGGGATTCATGATCTCCTCCAGAGGCATTGAAGCTAACGTTGAAAAAATCAGTGCAATCTTACAGATGCGCCCACCACAAACGACCAAAAGAGTGCAACGCCTGATAGGACGTATAGCGGCACTCAACCGCTTTATTTTTAAATCTATCGAGAGATGTCTACCATTCTTCAGACTTCTTAGAAAGGCGACCAGATACAAATGGACCGAAGAATGCCTGTAGTTGTTCGACCAACTAAAGTACTATCTAAGCACCCTTCCCCTACTTGCCAGCCTGAAGAATGGCAAAGCACTATTTGTGTACCTTGCCGCGTCACATGAAACTATTGCTGCGGTCTTGGTACGAGAGGAACAAGGTCATCAGTATCCCGTTTGCTACGTTAGCCGGGCATTGCAAGCTAGCGAAGTACATTACAGCAAACTAGAAAAACTCGCTTTTGCCCTGGTCATCACAACAAGGAAACTAATTCAGTACTTCTAGGTGCACCCAATTACTGTACTCACCAACCAACCTCTCAAAGACGTTCTCCTAAAAGTCAATTCCGCAGGACGTCTTGTTCGCTGGAGCATCGAACTTAGTGAATTCGGCCTCATATACAGTCCGAGGAAAACAATAAAAGCACAGGTGCTTGCGGACTTCATCATCGAATGTTCTTTTCAAGAATCTGAAGAAACTGCTCAAATCCTGACCCGACTGATGATCGCTCCTACTGTCCTCAATCTCAACCCCCCATATAAAACCGACGAGTGGCAAATTTTCGTTGATGGTTCTTCCGGCAAATCTCAAGGTGGTGCTGGCGTATTGCTAATCGTCCCAAAGGGCCAAGAATGGCAATATGGCCTCCGATTTCAATTCTCCACCTCTAACAGCGCGGCTGAATATGAGGCTCTAATCGCCGGAATGGAGTTAGCCCAGACCCTGAGGGCCAATCACTTAATCGCCCACACAGATTCATAACTTGTGGCCAGTCAGACCAACGGCCTATTTGAGGTCAAATATGCTCTGTTGGCGAAATACCACAAGATCGTGGAAAATCTCTCCCAGTAATTCGCCCACATTATAATTAAGCAAATACCTAGAGAAGACAACTCAAGGGCCGATGTTTTGTCGAAACTGGCTAGCACCATCAGCATTGCCACAAGGGGTAAAATCCTCCTTGAAAGCTTCCCAGCCCTCAACTATGATCGATACGTGCATCACATTATGGATGATACTGACGAAAGTTAGATGACACCGATTCTTTCCTTCCTCAAGCATAATAAACTCCCAACTGATCCATTGGAGAAGAGGCGATTAGAAAAACGAGCATCAAGGTACACGATTCTGGACGACTTCCTATACAAAAAGTCCTTCACTCTTTCATTACTCCGCTGCTTGACACCCATAGAGGCAACTTACGTCTTGAAAGAGATTCACGAAGGTGTCTGCAGCAACCATCTTGGCAGGCGGTCGCTAGCACTAAAAGCCTTGCGCCAAGGTTTCTCTAGCCCACGATGAGGAAAGATGCTACAGCACTTGTCAAAAAATGCGACAAATGCCAACGATTCGCCCTCATCCCCAAACAACCTGTTGAGGTGCTCAAACATATCTTCAGTCCTTGGCCATTTTGCTCTTGGGGCATAGACATATTGGGACCTTTTCCCATTGCAACTGCCCAGAAAAAGTTCTTACTTGTAGCCTGCGACTACTTCACCAAATAGATCAAAGCGAAACCAGTCGCTACCATTACTGCCGGCAATATGGAAAATTTTATCTGGCGGTACATTCTTTGTCGATTTGGGGTAGCCAATGTTATTATCGCAAATAACGGCAAGCAATTATCGGTTGACAAGCTGCACGATTTATGTTCACGCTTCAACATCAGCCTAGTTCACACTTCGATTGCTCATCCTTAGTCGAATGGCCAGGTTGAATCCATGAACAAGAATATTCTACAGCCTTTAAAAAAAAAATTGGACAATGCCAAAGGCGCCTGGGTGGACGAAACTCCTGGTGTACTTTGGGCAATATGAACAACTATTACCCAGGCGACTGGCGCCACTCCCTTTAGCCTAGTTTACGAAACCGAAGCCATGCTACCCTCAGAAATGAGGGTACGCAGTACCCGCACCGCTTATCCTGACCATGACTTAAATTCCGAACACCTCAAGGCTAACCTAGACCTGCTTGAGGAAGCTAGAGAAGATGCAGCAATCCATATGGCCGCACAAGCTCAGCAGGTTAGCCGATATTATAATCGACATGTTTTCAATCGCCAATTCCTGGTGGGAGACCTTGTACTCCGCAATTGCGAAGCCAGTCGACCAGTAGGAGAACGAAAAAAACTCACACCCAACTAGGAAAGCCCCTATCAAATCCACCAAGTCCTGGGCTATGGCGCTTACAAGCTCGCCAAGCTCGACGGACGATCCGTCCCTCGCACATGGAATACCACCCACTTAAAAAAATATTACTCATAAGTATGACTGCTTCCAATACTAAACGTTGCCATTCTTCAATTCTGTCTTAGCTATCGCATTTAACATATCTTATTATTACAAACACACACTCGCCGCCCAGACATCCCTTATTATTGCTATTATGCAATCGCCGCCCAGGCATCCCTTATTATTGCTATCACACAATCGCCGCCCAGGCATCTTTTATTATTGCTATTACGCAATTGCCGCCCAGGCATCCCTTATTATTGCTATTATGCAATCGCCGCCCAGGCATCTCTTATTATTGCTATCACGCAATCGCCGCCCAGGCATCCCTTATTATTGCTATCACGCAATCGCCGCCCAGGCATCTCTTATTATTGCTATCACGCAATCACCACCCAAGCATCTCTTATTATTGCTATTATGCAATCACCGCCCAGGCACCTCTTATTATTGCTATTACGTAATCGCCACTCAAGCATCTCTTATTATTGCTATAATGCAATCACCGTCCAGGCATATACTCTTATTGTTACAATGCAATCGCCGCGCAGGCATACTTTACCATTCACACCATTTCAATTGCCTGAGAAACGCTCAACTCATTAAAACAAGTTATTTACAATAAGGGACTAGGCCTCATATTACCAACCCACCCGACATCAAAGATATTTGAGACATGCAAGCAATCCATACTAACTTGATTCACACAAGATAAATTGTATTCAATCTCCAAAAAGTTATTTACAACATCTATATTTACATTGACGGCCTATTCCCTAGTCGACGACATGGTCTGCGCACCGGCGTCATCCCCAGACTCTCCCTGCTCCAACTCTTCTGCTGAAGGGGTTATCAAGGCTGCATCTCTCACTCGCCCTGCTTCAACTTCTTGATGGCTTGGCAGTAAAATGTTGAAGTCTTTAGGAGGCACATATACACGACCCAAGTCAACCGCCCGTAAGTCCAAAGGCCCCCGTAGCAGTTGGACCCCGTATAAAGTGCTCCGACGATATGAATCCATAGTGGTGAGCAACTTGTCAAAGATCTCCTCCTACTGTTTCTTCAACTCGTCTTGATGGCGACCTTGTAGTTTGCCTATTCGACCTTCTAGTTTAGCAACCTTGGATTTCGCAGACGCCGACTCTGTATCCTGCTCCTCCAACTTCTTAGCCGACTCCGAGGCAGCTGCTTCCGCCTTTTCACACCTTAGCAATAAATCGGCTATCTCGGTCATCCTCTTATCCTCCATTTCCTTCAAGGACGCCTCCAGCTTGGCGCTCACCTCCTTCTGCATCACAACTTGGGCATCTAGCTCTACGATCTTGGACGCCTGCTGGTTGAATTTTTTCTGCCAATTGGCCATCTGACAAGTATACATTGTCTGGCAGTACAGCGCCTCCACCAACCCTATCATGGCCACATTTAGATTCTACGTAGGACTTTTCCTTGAAAGTGCCTCTCGGTCACTACCAGCCAGACCTTTCATCGCCCACCTCATAGCGGCCTCAAAGTCTGGCACCCGCCCGTTTTGCAGAATGCCAGAAATGGCTGAACTGGGCCCACCACGAGTAAGTCGTGGCCTTTCTGATACAGTGCTTGGCCGTGAGGTTGTCCCAGGTGCAGGCCCACCGCTCGACCCGACCGTTTCCATAACTAGGCATTGGGAAGGTGTTGTTGCAGGAATGGCAGCAGACGTATGCAGCACAGCTTCTTGACGACTAGAGGACGCTCCAACAACTGCCTCACCCGCCTCAGCACTTCCTAGCTCGCCTACCTTTCTCTTCCCCCATCTTTACCGTGCAGTAGCCCTCTCCGTAGTAGCCTGCCTAGCCGCCCATTCTGCCAATGCCGCCTGAATTGGATCCATTCCTGCAACACAAACCAGTCAAGTTAGTACCGTCGTACACGTTCTCACCTTTACGAGTGACTAGAAAAAATACCATCGTCCACTCCTTGATTCGATTGCCGACTGCCTTCCACTACCCCCTCGCCACTCGCCCCTAAACCATCCTCCACAGCACCCACTCCCACTCCCACCTCCCCAGCAACCCCCCTTTTTCTACATCTTCTATCTCCTCCTCAGCCACCTGCTCCCCTGCAAAAATCAACACCCATTTTCAGCAATCATCATTACCATGGACGCCATGCTCAAACTTAACATAAAATTGAAATTATACCTCTTTGATGTCACAACAACTGACGTCGCCTCTGACGCCTAACGGGATGCACCAAACCCTCAGGCACATCTTCCAAGTCTCACCCAAGGCACTCCCTTTGGATGTTACGAAACGTCAAGTACGCCCTGCTGCGCACTGATCCACCCCTAAAGAAGAGAACCTGATCCTTCTCTGTCTCTTCCAGCGCAACCCTCTCATTGCTGGCTCTCGCCCTCGTACCTCAACGCACGGAAAAGCCCCATTAGGCATCCACCTTCTTGGTCACTACGAAGAATTGGTCCCGTCGCATATGTGCATTCGACGGCAAGTCGATGATCATTCGCCATCCCTCCCTTGCTTGTAAATAGTAAAAGCAGGGCTCAGCCCGCTTTAAAAAATAGAGCTCCTTCACCACCCCAGTAGACGGTCGCCAACCTTTTTTCTTGCACACCAAGAAGTAAGTCAAGAGGATCGCCCAACTGTTCGGTTTCAGCTGGTTGGGCGACAACTTATATTCCTCCATCAACTCACAGAAAAAAGCCTCTAGCGGCAGGTGGAAGCCTATTTTGAACATAAGCAAGTAAAACGTTACGCTATTGCCTTCGGCGTATGTTGCTCGCTCCTGCGGCCCTGCTTCAGCGATCTGGTATCTCTCCAGATCTACTCCTCTATCATACAGCCACCGCCACACTATCTGCATGTTCACCATATCGACATGCCTATCCACCGTCTCGGTGTCCACCATGGCAATCGCCTCCTCACCTTCGGCTTCAACCGACCCCTCTTCCTGATCGCCACTCTCCTCAGCGCCCATTTCTCTCACCTCTTCATCTTCTTCCTCTAGTACTCGTTGGTCCGCCATCCCCCCTCTGGGCTAACTGTCCAACTATCACCCTCACCTTGTTCCCCGCTTCCTCTAGTCTACCTTTTCTTGCCACCAACTTCACTGATATTCCACCCCTCCTTACCATATATACCTCCACCCCCAAAAAATGCAAAGCCACACAGCAAAAAACACAGGGACTCACCGAAACTTACCCAACAATGGCTTCAATTTTCGCAGCGCCCCTATTCGCACCTTCACACGAACGATTGCTACCAAACAACACACAAAACCATTAAAACACTACGACTCTACAAAAACTCTTTACCGGTCAAATCTCAAACACTCACCCATTCTTCTTCGCATAAATTGCTTCACTCTCATTTCTAACTTTTCCCATAAAAATGGCAAAATAACCTCAGCCCCACCCCCCATTATATATCCGCACATCCTCAACCCTTCCTCTTCCCCCCTTCCCACGTGTCGCCACCACCCTTCTCGACACGCCTTCGCCAACCTGGCACCCTTCCCCCATTCTGACAAGCGTCCTTCTCGCCTTTCCATGTCCCCCGAAAAGTGCCTTTCAAATCCTTTGACAGGACACGTGTTCCAATCTCATTCTTTCCCCCCTCCCATAACCTTCCGTATTCTGCCATTATTGCTGAATTAATTCTGATAGTTACAATGCCTCACTTTCCACAAAGGCCTCCACTCACACGTGTCCAAAACGACGAGTCACTTTATGATCACCCTTTTAGACAGTAGGGAGACAATTGTTATACCTTTATAGTTGACGACCGCTTTACTGGAAGACCACAGTCGACCGCCAATAAACTTGAAGGTGATCGCCCAACCTCATCTGACACCCATGTGACACCTCTGACAGTGGCTTAAATGCGGAGTTGACATCTACTGAAAGGGCGACCGGCTGGCTGGGCCGACCATTAGGCAACAAGGCCTGACACCTAGCTCGATGTGGGTCACATCACCACCAAATCACCTGACATGATGTCTTCAAGCAAATACTATAAAGGGGAGAAGCATATTCACAGGTAAGGGGACTCGAAAAAAAGACCTACAATACACTACAAGAAAACACCTCTGACTTAACCATCGGAGAGGGCCCCCGGAGTCAAACTCCGGCGTTCTCCTAACTTCTCTTTGTATTGCAGGAACAGGAACAGGTTCAACCTCCAAGTGTCGACAACGTGAACATCAACAAGTTTCAAACCTTCCATTGCTGTATTACTGAGAAATAGATGGATGTGCAGTGTTGGTGCTTAGAGATGATTCAGACTTTCCCTCATTGATAAAATATCCCTTTCAAATATTTCAAAGCTTTGTTCCCTAACAAAGAAGCTGGTATCAGGATTTTAATAGCCTGGAACATCTAAAGATTACTCATTTTAACAAGTTGACATCCTTGTCATAGAAGCAGTTGGGATCTCCTGGCCATTTAAGGTCTCTCCATAGTCTGGAAATTTCGCATTTTCGACAACTTGTGTCGTTAGATCAAGAAGAAGTTGAAGAACAGCAGTTTCAACTGGGGCAGGTTTGCAGTATTGAATCTTTGATAATAGGTAACTGTGAAAGGCATAAGAGGCTACTACAATTCTTGCATTTCCTCACATTTCTCACTGAGATGCGAACAACGTAGTTTCTTTGTCAAACAATATTTCTTTTTCAAACAATACTTGCGCTTGGCTTTAAAGAGGTTAGTCATTAAAGGTTGTGCGAATTTGCGGTATTTGGTGGATCAAGGAGAAAATAGCAGCATCGTTGACACTTCTTCTTGAGCACTTGGAAATTATATCATGTCCGTCTCTTACATCTTTATAGGCTTCAAATACTCGTAATCTCAAAGTGCTCAAAACTGGCTTCCTTATCATCGAGTGGCAACTTACCTGTAGGTCTTAAACAGCTATCTATTAAGGACTGTTCAGAGCTGGAAACCATTATGCGAACAATCCATGAAACCTTTTGTCTTGAACTTCTTCAAATCTGGTCGTGTCGAAATATTAAATCTTTACAACGAAGATTAAACAACCTCAACATATTCAGAAGATTGATAATTTGCACTGTCAAAGTCTGGTTTCTTTCACAGAAGGTTGGTTGAGGTTGCATCACTCTGGATTGGTGAGTATCAAAATTCAGGCAACGTCCCCAACATGCAGGACAACACGTATCTGAAGAAACTATCACTGTTTAACTACTCACCACCTCACTTGTCCAGTGCAGTAGAGGGCTGTCCAACCACCCCGACATCACTTTCAATTCGGTACCTAAGCTTCATAGCTCACTACAATTTGAGATTGCATGAAATCACCTCTCTTAAATATCTCAATATTGACGGTGAAGAATGTCCGGATCATGTGGTGACATTTCCACTAGGGGGAGGAATGTTGCCTCCTCCTCTTACTAATATCTCTGTAAGGAAATTTGGAAATCTGAGAAATTTATCCACAAAGGGTTTTCGAAATCTCACTTCAAGAATTATTGATATTTGATTGCATTAAACTCGAATCTTTTCCTGAAAAAGATGTGCTTCTTTCGCTGGGGATATTATATATATGGAACATTCCCTTGCTGACATACCAGTTCATACTGAATGAAGAACCGGAGTGGTCGAAGATATCCCGCATTCCTAAAGTTTAAGTTGATCGTCAAAGCATCAATCCTGAGGCAACTTGGGTCCAGCCATGATCTCTTCACGCTCGAGGTATAAAATCCAAGTTATGGCAATTGAAAAACTTTTCTTTATGCTCAAGATTTATGTACGAAAAAAGCTGCAAGAGACAACATTATTAATAAAGATCAACAAACAATCTTCAGATGCAAGAAAATTTTCTTTTATAGTAATTTCTCTAATTCACCAAACATGGTATTTACAAGAGTGCGAACAAGTACAAAAAAAACACTGTTGTACAATTTGCAAACCGGCAAGCTTAAAAACCCAAAAATAGAATGAAATGAATCAAATTCGACATTTGTTTGCTTCGATGATTAAACACTACGATTGCTGTACGGAGCATTGAAAGTTGTATTTGCAGAAGTTAAGGTTCCTGATGATGGGGTTGAATTGCCTAGATTGTCTGAGCTGGAGGAAGCAGTATAAGAAGAGGTATACTTGGGTTCTGGCTTGGTTTCCTCAGAACTTCGTACTTTGAGGTCCATAAAATCGGAAATTAAGCCTGGCTTTGTTATCTTCATCACATTGACATCCTTCAGGCCGGTTAGCATCTTGACCACTGATGACATAGATGGCCGGAGTTTAGGAGCCTCTTGGGTGCAAAGAAGACCAACCTTGAGGTACCTACAAGCCTCCTCCGCATCAAAATCACCGTTCAGTGATGTGTCTACCAACCCGACCAGCTCACTTCGCTCGAAAAGGTCCCATGCCTGTAATAAGAATCAATGTGTCATGAACCATAACCATTCCAATAAGCGATTTGCAGAAATATAAAAGAAGTCTTTGGTCACCAAGGAGATTGACACCACTTTTCATTCTTCATAGACCAGGCTATAATTGATTTTCATTTTCTCCAAATACGTTTAAACAGTGAAATATATCTGCGAGCTGATCCAAAATACGGAAAATAACGTGCTTTAACATGGAACTTAATGCTGATCTTCAAAGGGGCCCCAAATTCAAAAGAAAGAGAAGGAATTAATGCACTCATTGTTCTTTTGGATTAAATTCAATAATATTTCAAGGATTAAATTTTTATAAATCAAAAGATTAAGAAGTTAGATGAAATTCAGTAATATCTCAAGGAATTGCAACATATTTCTCTCTAATTTCACAGGTGCTTGATGATCCCTGAGCAAACACCAAAAGGAAGTCCCATAACTAACAAGTCATGCTCCATCATTGAAATAATTGCAATAAATTAAATTTTCAACTATAATAGAAAAGACTCAAACTCATACCCGTACTAGGAGATATTGTTCTCCTAGAGGTAATCGTGTATTTGTGTTACATCTCCCGCTGACAATTTCCATAAGGAGAACGCCAAAACCATAGATATCTGCTTTTCGCGTCAACCGCCCCCCTATTGCATACTCTGGTGCTAGATAACCTCTAAAACCATGAACGAACATGTTAATGACCGTTCATACTTGTTGAAAGCAAAAAAGGCTCAGAAGCAGTGAGAGAGAGAGGCAAAAGTTTGATTGATAAGCAAATATGAACTAAAAATAAGGCCAGTAAGTATGACATATGCTTAACTCGATAAATTTAACTACAGCTAGCCACAGCCACATAGATCCTACAGTTAATATTATAAATTTGATAAGCAATGACTTCAAATATACCTAATTTAAACAGAACCAACCTCAATTAGATTTTGTTGAAGTTATATCAGCCTTCTTAAAAGAAGATTTAACTAACATTTAATGGGACTTCTTGCTCTCTTGCTGTTCCATTATTCTTCACCCATCCATTTGATAGGATGTCCTCAAACTTATATTTCTCCGACTTTTCATTTTTCTTGCAGTACCCAAGTCCGACTCATATCCAGACATAGGTATAGAGATATATGACCCTCCTAGGACCCTCCAAATACAAGAAAAAACTTTGAAAAAATTGAACATACACGTGTTGGATGCATACTTGTGTCCCTCATACCCGAGTTTGAGTAACTTAGCCTAAAATGATTATCCATCTAGGAAAACCAAAACATATTAGACGCTAGTTCTTCAAAGCAGCCTCACATTTTTCTTTCTGCATCTGCTTCCTTGCAGATTTCACAAAGGATAGTTTCGAAAACCTAAACCTTTTAAGTGATGAAAAATGATGTTTGCAGATGCTTATGCCATGAACAAAATATTAATTACTAAACACAGTATAATGAACCCTCTATATGATTAGAAAGCTGAAATTCCAATAGAGAAGAAGTGTTAAATTTTGTATTAATATTGCTTTTAACGCCAAGACTTTGAGACTCAGATAGTAATATGATATTCAGTGCAAATTCAAAACGAAAAATCATTTGAAAGTATGGTTAAACTTTAAGCAGTAATGGGAAGATTGGAGCCATACATTGTTCCAGCCACTCGAGTGCTGACGTGAGTCATATTTCCTGGGATAAGCTTTGCCAAGCCAAAATCTGATATTTTGGGTGTTAGGTCTCTGTCAAGAAGAATATTGCTCGCTTTGATATCTCTGTGAACAATGTATGGCCGTACTTCCTCATGAAGAAAAGCAAGCCCACGTGCAATCCCAATACATATTATACACCGTGTTTTCCAATTAAACTGGATATTACTGTGACCACTACCTGCAAAAGAAAATTGTTTAATTGCTCTCAGTTTCAATGTGATTTAAACTTTATCAGGCAAGCACTATGTGAATCATTTAAATAAGATACATCTTATACAATATAACTTATTTTAGGATTAAGATTTTAAATACGGCAGGCTTCCTTAAAAAAGGCAAAGAAAAAAGAAAAGATACTCCTACTATCTCACATAGCTGTCCTCTTTGAAATGTTCAAGGATCAATTCGAACAGCATTAAATACTGTCAGACTCTATAGTATTGACATAATAATCCAATTTTGTCCTTTCACAAAGGGGTACCTTTTTCTCTTCATTTTCCCGTTGAAAATAGTTCATATAATGGAAGGCATAGTTGGATGATGGATGTCTGATAATTATTAGTCTCTAAATTTTAGTTATGCACAACCCTTTTGCGACACTTCAATTAAAAGTCAAAACAATCATGTCATATAAGACAGTGTAAAATATATAGCAAATATATATATATATATATTTTGAATATATAGTTTTACTACTATGTATTATGATATGAAGAATAGCTCAATAAACGATGAACTCAACTTCCAAGCATAGAACAAAATTATAGAAATTACCAAGAAGAGTCTGGGAAAGGCTATTATTCTCAAGGTAGTTATAGACCAAGATTCTGTGATTATCTTGCACACAACAACCGTAGAGCTTCACTAAATTTTCATGCTCTATTTCTGAGATCGCCTTAATCTCTGCCACAAATTCTCTCACTCCCTGTCTTGATTCAGCTGAAAGAACTTTTATTGCAGCAATGTTTCCATTTTTGAGCTGCCCCTGAAAATCAATAAAGGCAATTAAGGAAGTTCCTTTCGCAGAACGACATAAAGAAGTCAAAGGATCAGGTAAGCAACGCTCCACATACTGAAACATATATACCTTATAGACAGAACCAAAACCTCCTTCACCAATTTTATTGGCAGAGCTAAAATCTCCAGTAGCAATTCTTAATTCTTTGTATGTGTAAAATTTTACATTCTGAATGTCAAATTCTGTTCAAAAATAGGAAAAAAAAAAAAAAAAACAGATTAGGTTTCCTATTAATATAGTCTTAGGCAGAATAATATGGTTGGGTTTTAATCATAAACTGTAGTCACCAGAATATGAAGAGTTTTTATTTTTTTTAACACGAGTAGAACTAAACGAGAACATGGGTATTGCAATATACCAAGTGCAAGGTTGACAAAATTAAAAGGTTGGAAGAGCAGCAATTTAAGATCAAGAAATTTCTATAAGTTAGCACAATGGTGCATAGATCATATTATGATAATGAAACAGACACAAAAGAGGATTTATTTACGGAATATAAGTGATTTTAGGATAGCTCTATGTTATGTTGCTGAAGAAACAATACTCACCAAACAATTGCTGCTGAAATAAGAATGTTTAAGTTGACATTAGAAAGGATAATATTATTTGTTTCATTTAAAAAAAAATAAAGATGAAATTACTTGTCAAAGATGCAGAATAAATGCACTACAAAACCATATAAAATATTTGCATATGTGCTAAAAAGGCCTTGTGATGTACCGGTTTAGAATAAATTATTTAACATGAAGAGGGTAGAGATAGACCAAATCACATTGTTTGATATACACAGAGGGCAAAATGGATGGAATTAATTCATGTAATGGACTTCAGTGATCCGGTTTATTAGTATGGATTTGAAGGATTGTTCTTCATCAAATTGCACGTGATAGTATAAAAGATTTTCTAATTATTAGAAGGCTTCTGACTTACCTTCACCAACCTCAAAAGACTGGATGTTTGATGAACCTGTATGTCTATGGAATAAGAAAGAAAAACAAGTCATAACTTTATGATGCACTACTGGCAATTTTCCTATATATTCAATCAATGCTTTGTACCGGAGCAGTTCTCAGACCTGCCAAAAAGAACCATTCAGAAAAACGTAATTTCAAACTCATAATTCTGTGGAATCAAATATCAAAATCACTAAAGAAGGCACAGATGCAGCTATCCATTAGTTGTCCATGCTCAATTAGGACTAATGCATCAAATTTTATGGTAGCCGAGCACATTCAGAAACCACTGTAGCTCTGTATCATTTAGGTTGATTTCGTATGTCGGGTAACGATGTAGACAACTTGAAATAGAAGAAAAAAGCAATATGAAGGAGCCAAAAATTTCAGGAATATCTTCTAAATTCAGTATGGTATTCAGTTGGGACCTATCTTACATTTTGACTTCTTTACAATGATTATTTTTAATAGTTTCAGTACCTGTAACTTTTATTGGGGATAGGCAGTAGAAATGGTTCATGGGTTCTATTCCATTTGTTGTTTTGATAGTTGTCTCTATCAGCGGTGCAAGGGGTTTATTCATTTTAAATCAATAACCGACGATGACTACGTCTCTAAAGTGATGAAATTTGCTATATATATTTCTAATCAGTACCAATTAAATAAATCAAGTCATAAAAACCTTAGTAAACTCAAGAAATTTTAAGCAGGTAGCGATTACTATTACCTTCTATAGTGCCCAATCTAGGGTCAACTTGCTGCATTTAACAAGCCATTCTTATCAAATCAGAAATATTATAACTTTGGAAACATCAATTAGTTAAAGTCCCTAGTTGAAGTTATTATTCCTACGTACTAATTACAGCCCCACAAGAGACACACTCTTTGACCCTGTTCCGTGAAAATAATATAAATCAACTTCCCTTAACTAGTCCTATTCATACTACCCCTGTAGAATACATCTATTCACCTGTATGTTGTACCATCTAATATGTATTGCATAATGGCACGACACCATGTACTCCAAAATTCTGGCTTTTCGGACTGAGATTATAGGGGGGGAAAAAGAAGAAGAAGTTTTAACAAGTTCTAGTCAGATATTAAATTTCCAAAGCATGCGAAATTCTGAATTCAGTTAAGACTATGAAGTTATCAGCTCACAGCATTGATGCAACTCTGAAAACTTTGGTCTTACAAATTAGACACCCAATAAGCCGTACTCCTAAAACTAGATTCCCAAACCTGATCCAATCTCAGAAAAACTAAAAGTGGTGCACCAAATTCCTAGTAAGCAATCGGCCCCTCCTTAAATGTACATAAAGACTGCAATGACGGAAAAAGACAAAATCAAACTATAAGCCACCTGATTTTAACCTCAATTTTGCTCTTAAATGAATACGTTATGCTCATTTCACCATTAAACATCAAAGAGACAGGAGATTATGCCAGAAAATTTCATAAAATAGAAAAAAAATGACCCATAGAAAACCATTGAAACTTATAAACTGATCAAACCAAGTTCAAGAAAAAAAAATAACTACATGCTTCGATAAGAAAAAAGAGACGAGAAAAAGGAAATCAGCCTATTAGCTAAAGATGAAGAAAAATCAAGCAAGAGTCAAACAATACCCAAAACAGGAAATTAATTGATCAAACAAACAAAGTTGAAGTCTAAATAAGAAATAAAAACAAGAAAAAACCCAGAAAGAAAACTTATACATAATCATTAAATTAGTTAAAGAAAAATAGAAGCAAGCAAACCCCATATTGGGAAAAATTAAAGTAACCTGAAAAGCTGAGAGAAGCGCAAGAAGTTTTAGGTGGGGAAGTTAAGAAAGAATTGAGAAATACAAAGTCCATGAAAGAAGGCGAGGTGCATTTTATTTATGTTTTAGGTATTAGCAGTTGCCCAAAGCTGACTGACTTGTCAAATAATTGTTTTTATTAATTTTATTACTATTTTTCATTCATAAATTACAATTTGCAAGTTCAAAGGTAGTACTTTTCTTTATTATTACAGGTTCCGGGTTCCGGCGCGTAATGATCAACTTGGCTAAAGTCAAAAGTCAATTTCTTGCGACGTGCCTTTCTCACCTTTCCCAAGGTTCGCTTGATTTTCATAAAACCAGAATTTAAGAATTTGGGTGGGTTTAATTTAATTTAAATTATTATTTAAATAATAAAAAATAAATTTTATTTAAATTTAATTATAAATATTAATATAAAATTTTTTAAATTTTTTAATATTATTATAAATAATAAAATAAAATTTTAGATTAATTTAAATTTAAATTTTAAATTATGACCCGTCCCATAAATATTTTAATCATTTTAACTTTAAATTTGTATATTTTTTTATTTTTTATGTGATAAATATGCGATAGAAATTTCATAAAAATGCTATTATTATTATTATTATTATTATTATTATTATTATTTGATATAGTGGGTGAGGTTTTTCCTTAAAAAATAGTTGAATAGAAAAAATTTTTTCATTGGAATTCTTGCATTTAAATCTTGATAGATAGAATAAACTTTCTGGATATGAGAGATGCTATCGTTTATTACGTAACTTCATATCATTAAATAAATATATTCAATTTGGTGTTTTGTCTTATTGCTATTGTTTTTTTTTCCCTTAAATAAAATATGATTTTTGTTATTTGTTTTTATCAATTAGGTACTTATTAAATTTATGTCATCTAAAAATTAAAATTTGATGATCTGGAAGAATGGTCAATCGTTTGAATGAAAGGCCAAGGACATAAACAATCGTGCATTGACGGGGCAAGTGGTCGGGTTTATGAAGGTTTACTTTCTTAATTTATGATTCAATTAACTGTTTATTTTTTCGATTACTTTTTTATTTTTTTAAATTTATTTATGAATCGAATTAATTTTTTAATTTATATTAAATCAGATTATGATAGAGATTTTTTTAATTTAAATCAATTCGATTTAATCTAAATTATTATTTATTATTTAAAAATATTTTTTAAAATTTAATTATAAAAATATATAGGTGAAAAGGATGTTTAAGTGGGTAACATGATGCGAAGCTTCTAAGTCAATGATCCAATTCCGATTCTCCTATAAAAGAGAAGAAATGACATGATCGGCGACTGGCTCCTTCCCATGATGGTTGTTCAGCCAGCAAGTTTTTGCAGTGTGTCATGTTTTCTAACAAAATTGACAATTTATCTTTGAAAGGTTATGATTAGCAGTTGCGATAACTTTCTTTGGTAAGAGAAATGACTGCGAGTGGGTGTAATTGTTAGTGGAAAAATTACCTCTTGAGTTACTCCTTTTATATGAATAATTACCTTTGGTTTTCTTAAGGTAGTTGGTTATGACTATGAACTTACAGTAAAGCTCTTCCAAAAAGAAAGTAGATTCACAAGCTCGAATGACAAAACTCCTTGAATTCTGTTCCAAGGCCATTAAGAATTAAGATGATTAAGTCGTCATCTACAACCGGTGCATCGGCTAATGTTAGTTCATCGGCAATGCATCTCATGAACTACATGTATTCTTCAAAGCACCTTTCGTGTGTTGACATAATCAGCTTCTTTCTCAGAGACATGACTCTTGAACGAGTCTTGCTAACAAAGGTCTTCGGAAGCGTTTATCAGGCTGCATAAAATGTCTTAGCTCTAGGAATGAATGATGGATTCAGAAACAGAGGCAAAAACGCAAGTGGATGAAATTGTCTTGCCTAAACCAGTAAGAGTATGTTGGATTCAATGTAGAAACACCATCAACTAACATCATGGCTTCAGGGCAAGGAAGAGAACCGTAAAGGTAACCTGTGAGCCCAAGTCCGTCTAGTCCGAGAGGGAAAATTCATAGTATTTAACTTGAATGGGAGTTGAGCTACTGAATTAACTGCGACTGGACTAGTTGTATGAATATTGGTTGATTCAAGTCGTACATACTTCTTTGGGTTGCTTCAAAAACAAAATGTTAACTTTTTATTAATGGATTGGCAAAAGGCGTCCAATTTATTTTAGTTTTTGCTAATATGCTTTTAGGACTTTTTTTTTTCCAATTTTATTCTGTTTAAATAGTCCCATTTTTTTAATTGGAATGAGCTAAGTATATGAATTGGATGGACTCATCGATCATGCTTTTTTTTTTAAATAAATAAATAATAAATAATAATTATATGATCTATTAATAAAATATTTTAATCTTAAATTTGATAGACACGAAAGAGATATTTAGAGAAAGAGGTATTAAATCAATATATATATATATATATATGCAAAAAATAGAAGAAAGTCCAGGGTTAGCAACAAATGGGAATGGATATCAGAAGATTGTGCTGCAGAGATGAAAGAGGCATTTGGATGCCTAAAGATTGTCCTGGAAAAAAATTGAAAACGGTAAGAAATGCCAATAAAAGTTTGTCGGGTTGCAAACACTCAAATCGATATATATTATCAGCGACCATATCATCGCCACGTGTCAACATTGCAATCACGAGCTTCATATTATTATTTTCCACCCTATTTTTTTTAATCTTCATTAACTCGCTAACCTGGCTTTCGCCTACGTAATTTTAACATTTTATAAAAAATATATAATAATATATTAAAATTTTATTATTAATTATTTTATAATATTTTTATTTGTGTTATTATAAAAATAATTTTTTATAAATATTTTTTAAAAAATATTAATTTTTATATTTTTAATATATTATAAAATAAATATAATTATATAATTTATAAAAAATAAATTATTAATATGTCAAAATTTATATATTATTTTAAATATAATTTTGATATAAAAATTAATATAAACAAAATGAAATGTTAAATAAAATAAAAGTTATTAAAATACTGTTAATTAAATTTGATAATTATAAACAAAAATCATTCAATGATAAATATAAAAAATATATTAAAATTTAAATAAAATAAATTATTAATATATCAAAATTTATATAAATATATAAAATTTTGAATTCGATTATAACAAAAATAATATAAACACGATATGAATACACGATAAAATTTTGAAAAAATAGATCCCCACGTGGCAACTTGAAAAGACTACACTTCACCTTGAGGTTAGTTCAATATATAGTATATTGATCGTAGAAATGAAAAACCATTTTTGAGTAGCAGAATAAAGAAAGAATTAAATCCCAAGCATTGCTAGCTAGTAATCAACAAATAATAATAAAAAAATGGCTGCCTCATTTATGGCTTCTTCTTCTTTTTCTTCAGTTAGCTTGAAACCTTCTTTTAGTGTTGAGAGATCATTAGGTGTTAGCAGGAGTGTAAGTGTCCCTTCCCTTGCCAGGGCTCCTTCTTCTTTCAAGGTTCAAGCCGGTAGTGGCAAGAAGATCAAGACTGACAAACCTTTTGGTAATTAATTGCTTACAATCTGTTTTCTTTTTTTTTTTTCTCCCAGTAGTTTAAGTTTTCGATTATTAAATCAAGAAATATGAAATAACGACGTAAGATTTTAATCTTAAATTTTAATATTTTTAATAAAGAATATCATTTTATTATAAAAAAAATCATGATTTACAGATATATTATAATTACAAATGTTGAAATTTTAACTTTAGATCAACGAGAATTATTAAAAAAAATTTAGATTATTTTTGGTGAAATTATTTAATTATAAATTTTAAAAATGAATTATTGAACTTTTTGCAGGAATTAATGGAGGTTTGAACTTTAAGGCTGGTGTTGATGCCTCCGGCAGGAAGGTTAAGGTTGGTATTTTATTTTTATTTTTATTTTTCTAATTTTTCATTGTTTTTCTCTCCAACTTTCTCATACACAAAACAATATTGGAAAATTTTTTTATTTGTTTAATTTAATTCATTGATTGTTTAAAAATAAAATATAATTTTTAATTATGATTATATTTTTTTAATTATTTTGTTTCATTTTAAAATTCAATAATTTTTTCAATTTTGCAGTAATTATTTCAATTTCCTTTTTGAGTGTAATTATTATAATTACACAAATTGAATTATCTACAACAAACTTTATAGTATGTATTAAAAAAAAAGTTATAGACAATCCATATTGGCGAAGTTTGTTTGATTAATTAGCATTTAATTATGTGTACTAATTCAAACTTGAGAGTTGATATTTGTAGGGAAAGGGTGTTTACCAATTTGTCGACAAATATGGTGCTAACGTGGATGGCTACAGGTATGATACAGATATTATTTCCCTTCTAATACATTTATAGATTATATGTAGTTAGTCCTGCTTAAGGTAGGATTATTCACCCAATCAGTTAAACTTGGCTTAAATTATATTGATCTAGATATGGGATTCTCAATTTGTGTTATTAAATAATTAAAAAAATATTTTTATTTAAATTAATTAACATAAAAATATAAAAAATTAATGTAAGATGTTTTAAAAATTTTTAAAAATAAAATAATTTTCAAATTTGTTAGATCGGGTTGGGTTGGACTTTAGATAAACAATTTTCTATCCGAATTTGGTCCGACTCTGTCCATACACTATGAATCGAAATTACAAATACAATAAATTCTGCAAACCCTTTACTTCCCCCTCCCCCAACCCCCTTTAAAGCTATATGCTTAACTACTGAAATTGCCATGCAAGTGTTAATATCAATTTTTTCCCTGCTGGTCGGAGTGCAGCCCTATCTACGACCCCAGTGACTGGTCTCCCAGCGGTGATGTTTATGTTGGCGGTACGCTTCTTAAGCAGCAAACATTACTTATCTCATTGTTCAAATAATTGCGACACCTAAAATAGTGAATTTGGTTTGATTTTGGTGCTGGAATTCAAATATAATTTTTGAGTTACACACACACATGTATATATATACACACACTGCTTAAATTTTTTTAAATAATTGATTATCTTATTTATTATGATATCATTGTTCTTAAATCCGAATCTTGAGAACCATATATTTTTTAATATTTTTTCGTATTTTATTATCCATCAGATTATGCATTGCTGCTTTAATCTTTCTTTAGTTCACACTTTTTTTTTTCTTTTTCAGTTGAATCCATTGTAAATCTTTTAATCATTCATTTAATTTACGCATGAAAGATATATTAAAACGTACATATAATAATTATATTATTTTTTATTAATTTTAAACTTTTAAAATAATTGATTATCAATATAAAAATGGTTGCAGGTAAAACTGGATTGGCAATTTGGGCGGTTACTTTAGCAGGTATTCTGGCCGGAGGTGCGCTTCTCGTTTACAACACAAGTGCTTTGGCACAGTAGATTTCTCCATTTTGATCCTTCTTGTATTATAATCTTTGTATCAAAATTTTAAACACATATATAATAACTATACTAACCGTGTTTTTGAATATTATCTCATATTTAATATACTCAGTTCGTATTTATTAAACATGTCTGTATTCACATTGTGTTTTTTTTTCGTATTTAAAATTATCAAATTTATTTATTTTCTTCCAAATAAGGATTAGGGGAGAAGAGAAACTATGCCCAAATGATTTAAACTACAAAGCAAGAAATAATTATAAAGCTTAACTCATCGGATTAATAATGTTTCCATCCTTAACACCTTTCGTTCATCTTATCAAACAAAGCCGATCCATTCATGTAAACTAAACCCCCCCCCCCCCAACAATTATAAAACAGACTTCAAAAACAGTTTTTTTTTTTTTTCACTACCAACCAAAGGGTATTATACAATTCTGTTCTTTTATAATTGTAACATTTGATTCAATGGGGCTAATTAAGGGTTCCATTGAAGGTAATTCAAGTTTTTTATTTTTGATTCCAAGGGCTTTAATTTAAGATCCAATCAGAGATCAACTACAGCATATACTTGAGGCTGAATTCCTATTCATTTTTAATTGCCATTAGGGTCTAACAAAGAGAAGAATGTTAGTCATTTTAATTTCCTAGTAAAAAACAAGTAAAAAAAAGGGTTAAGGGGAAAGGGGAGGTAATATTAAGAAGGTAGAAATACAAAATAA
>JBBYHO010000001.1:14815373-14831880 GCA_038382025.1 Adansonia gregorii | reverse complement strand
ATATATATATATATATATGTATATTTTGTGAAAATATATCTGTTTCATCTGGACGCTGGGTATGCATGTATCTAGTTCTGTACAAAAGAGAACAAGTACTATCTATGTAACCGTGATTTTTTGACCAGGACATTAAACCACAACCTCCCGTCCACGAGCTTTCAAAAAGCTTGTGACATGATTCTTATCATGTATTTCTTTATCGTTGCGAATTGATTTTGAGAACCACTATATAAAAATTATTAACGGACGGCAATCACTGCAGTATGTAATGTTGTTTGACAAAAATTCTTTCTAACACGTGGCTTTTATATATTAAAGGGGCATATGAGCTGCAGAAAAGAGGGGGCAGAGGATTTGTACTCTTAAATGTTTACATATTTTTGTTATTCAAAGAAAGTAGATTTCCGATTAAGTGCCTTGATGCAGCACAAGTACAGAACTACATATAGATATTGTGCAAGCCGAGCACAATATTTGTAAATCCATAAACAATCTGGGGAAGAATGACTTAATTTAAACGTCATCCTAGAAATCAAATAAAAGTTCTGGGAAGACCCTGATTCCCAGTGAGACTTTGGGAAAATCATGTCATGTCATTTCGGTGTGTAGAGTTCTTATATTTATGCATCCGCACACATGAAATTGCGGTTTCATTTGGTGTTGTCACACTAAAAGTTACGTTGTCACACTAGAAGTTATCTTTTAGTGGGGATATGAAGGAGAAAGGGAATGAGGAGGGCCGAAGATGGTGTCTGCAAATCTCCTACAACCGTTTCAAGTTCTGAAAAGTTCTGGGTTTTAAGGAATCAACCCATGGAACAAGTGAGACCATTTCGCATCACATTAGTGAGCGTGATTTACACGAAAGGAAGGCAAGATGCAGACATAACTGACAAGCAACATCATTGGAACTAACCCCAAGTGCCCAGTTAACAGTTTTAACGCCACAACTCATCGGAAAACCGTACTGAATGTGAGCTTCAAACCTTTTTTCAGATAGTAAATTTTAGCAACAGCCAATGCTAATTCTTCACATTCTAAAGGATCCTGTTACATACATATTCTATTAGATCAAGTAAAAATTAAACAATGAAATACTCTAATATGAAAAAGCATAATCTAGCATTACGTCATTGTTACATGAAACAGACATCAAATCACTAAAGTGTAACATGTGGGTCTAACAACTAGTTGTAACTATGCCACATTTCAAAAATATAAAGTAAAGAATAACCAATATATATGCCAACCACCCTTTTGCTTTCACACTTTTATCTTCCTAAATTTCCCTTTCCAGCAAGTTAAAATCCACCAACCACCCCCATCCTCATGTCACTGCTCACTAATTCCTTTCCATTGCTTGCACTTTTTTCATTTATTCCCATTGCTTCTGTTCCTTCAACATTCCTCAATATCAAGATGATATAAATACTATAGCTTATGGCACTTGTGTCACCATAATTTCTTCTTGATGTAATCCATAATAGTTGCTCATTTCAGCTCCGTTGACCATTTATAATACAACTGCACAAACTATTACCTTCTCCATATACACTTCAAATAATATTATAGGAGAGTTTTCTATAATGTGTAATTGTTTCGGTGGTTCCATCGGGTACAAATGGCTTCATAAGATCATACAACACTAACAATGCATATATCAAGTGAAGTATTGAAAGAATCCATAGCATCAGCCTTTAACATGTCAACAATAGGCTCTATAAAACTCAAGGACTAGTCCAACTTATCTAACTAACTAGCACGAACAATGCTTTTTTTAATTGGTTATTGCAAGGCCTTTATCTTCTACTACCATGCCATATGTTTGAAATGACTTCCAATCTGTATCCATAATCATTTCTCAAGTGCATCCTTTGCCGCCTTTAAATATTCTTCCATGACATTATCGGATGAAAACCTTGTTTCAGCCACCTTCAACAAATTCAATTATGAATGCCTTCTAAATATGGATAATTCCAAAATATGATTTGCAATAAAGTTTAGAACTTCTTGCACGTCATTCACCCATTTACTCATCCATTAGCATTCAAAAAAATAGTCCAAGTTCTGGGATGCTTCACACATATTCTTCAGAGGAAAATACAAGCATAAAGCTTGTTGCATGGTCTGTGACAATTGGGACCACATTTGCATCTCCAATTCCCTCGATGGCTTCTAGAAGAAAAATTAGCAATATATTCATTACTATTAATATCATCACTTAGATCAATAGCTTTCACAAACATCAATCCTCAGAAGCTGCCAATGCCATAATATTGATAAGACATCGTTTTTGCCTATCAGACCATCTATCACAACAATGGAAACTCCAATTTTTTCTTTCCATTTGTCCCTTGTACTCTTATTTTACAATCATAAACCTATTATGTCAATTAGCGCATATTTCGATGTGAAATTTTAATATTTTAGACTTATAAGATAGCTTCTATAATTATTGTCAATCATCCTAATAAGATATTCTACAAAGTGTCCATGCACCCATGTCTTCTTCTTTGACCCTTTCTAGCCATATCTTGGTGTCTTAGATTTGGTATAATTGACAAGTATGGCACTTAGATACTTTAGCCATACCCAACATTTGTAACCAAATCCAAGTGACATAGATATAAGAATACATGCTTCTAATAATCCCAACTATATTATCTACCTTGTAATACTAATGTACAAAGGATGGAATATAATGACTACAATCTCGAACTAAGTTGTGGAAAGGCACCTCTCCCTTTGGCCACCAATAATGGAGCAAATCACTGCTGCACTTTAACTTAACATGGGAAGGAGAGGGAATAGAATAGTTTACAAGCATCTTTTGACACTCACTTGAGCACTTTTACTGAGAGATGAAGTCCAGCCAGAACTAACGGACTCCTATTGCTTGTCTCACCAACTTGTTCAAGGTCTTGCTCGATCTATTTTGGCCGCTCAAAAATCACCTTTATGTGGCAACAAGGTAGTCAAGGCTTTAAATGTTTCGAGGCACGTTATGCAGCATGTTATTGTCTGGGACACATTTAATCTCTTGCTTCCCGATCTAACAGAAAAATGTAGCAATCTGTCAAGAGATGTAAGACTTGCAAAAGAACTTATTCAATTAACTTCAAACTATAAATTATAACAATAAAATCCACGTTAATGATAAAAGATAAAATCAAATTGGAGTTATGCTCCAAAAAAAAAAAAAAAAGAGTAGTTATATGCCAAATATGCGCTACAAGAAATACTTTCACATGGTTTGCTTGATGAACAGCCTTCTCAAGATTCTTGCTTGTTCAGAAAACAGAACATTATTGTCACAACGGCAGGGTTCGCTAAGAAAACCAATAAATGAGTCAATAAAGTCTTAACATTCAATTTACAACAAATAGTACATGAGGCACTAAGTTTGGAAAAATCCACCCATCAAAATGAGAAACATTCACAACAGCACAAGTTCATGTAGGCAGCTTCAAAAAGGTGGCACAGGCTTCAGTCCTTAAAATAAAAATAACCTCCCAAGATATGATAAAGGAAGCTGACTCCCTCACACACTCGAATTTCCGCATCTAAGTAGCATAGTGTTTCTTGATGTGCTCTCACGTGTTTCTGTAATCTTTCCATGATGGGAACAAGTATCTATTGCGACTACAGAACGCTAGTACTTGAAGGGAAGGCCTTAAGACAATCATGGAAAATCATCTTAATCGGGATAAAGAACCAGATCTGTAGTTTCAAAGTGAAGTAAAACATCATTATACACATTCTAAGATATACAAAATGCATAGGATGCCATTGTGAAGGAACAAAGGGGGCAAATAATCCGTAGTCAAACACAAAGTTTTAGAATGTCCTGAAACTTTAGTCCGCCGCAGTCAACTACATAGACAATTTTATTGAAGCAGCAATTAGATTTAAGGATGAAGTTATGAATGCAAAGAGGAAAAAAGGTGGAGGAAGATCATCTGTTCAGGAATAAATTAATCTTGTCCAATAAGGTAGAGGCTAAGAGGTCGGGCTTGGGACAAGATTGTCAATCAGAGCGAATTGTTACTTTTGCGACTTGATTTACACTTTCAAAAGCAAAACACTGAAATTACATTTGAATTACCAATACATATATATATATGTATATTAATAAAGTAATAAAGTAATATTCATTTGCCAAATACGCCCAAGTTTCCTTTTAATTAGAACAAATAGGTGGGGTACATTTTAATGGTTTGCTCACTTGCAATCCAATACGATTTTGCCTTTTTTTATTATTATTTTATAATTTTTATGAACTTTTTTCCCGCAAGCATTTAATATGTACAAATATCGTAAAGCAAATCTAGTTTTACAAATTCTTATAATTTATTATATGATTTTATTTATTTGATCCGGTTGTTATATTTTATGCTCTATTCATATTGATTATGCGCATCATATTTTAATTAAATTAAAATTATTTAACTATTCATTCAATATAAAAATTCAACCATTAAATATATATTAAAAAAAGAGTAAAATTCATTAGTAATGTATAACCTTTTATCTATATTTCATTTTTCATGACCTATAAAAGTTGCATTGATCATTCACAACCTTTGTTAATGTTTCACTTTTATCCATTACCTTCAAAAATTGCACTAATCATCTTCAACTTTTGATTAATATTTTATTTTCATTCATAATTTTTAAAAATTTAATATACCAATATTCATATTTTTTAAAAGATATTATCGTTCAGCTATCTATTAAATTTAAAAGGTTATGTAATAATCAAGTACATTTTAATTGTAAGCACATGACATGATGTATACCTGTAAAAGTTTATCAAAAATTAATATTATTTATATCAATTATTTGTGTTGAAGAAAATAACATTTTTTTTGTTTGAATAAAATTCATTTTTATGTGACAAATAAAAAAGATATTAATAATTTTAAAAAGTTGAAAAATTGAATGCAGAAATTAATTTTAAAAGCATTAAATCATATAATTTTTTAAAAAAAGTGTGTTTAAAAATATTTTTTTGAAGGTTGAAAAACTTTTTTATAATGTATATAATCTATAAACAACATATTTTTTAAAAATAAAAAATAAATATATTTTTCTTTTAATAATTTGAAAATGAAATGAAAATGTAAATTTACTTACGGAAATAATGGATGAATGATAAAATTTTAAAATGGATATATTTTTACTAAATGGATACTTTGTTAATTTTTTTTCTTTTTGACTAGAAATGGATGAATGATAAAATTTTTTTAAAGATTATAGATAATAAAAATAATTTTTAAAAATTATAAATGAATAAAATATAACTTTTAATCGTCATTGATAAAAATAAAACACTAGTCAAGATTGTATTTAGTAAATATAATTATAAGTAAAAATAAAAACTTACTAAAAGATTATAAATTAGAGGTGAATTTTACTTAAAAGAGACAGCATTCTCCATTATAAATATTGGATTCATTTGAAAATTCACCTAAACTAGTGCGATTAATTTATATTACTGAATGCAAGTACCTAAAATTAATTAATTTTAGATGAAAAAAAAGTCAATTATAAAGCTATAAAGAAACTAGCTTTTCCAAGTCAGCTTGTTTCCAAGGATAAATAAACAAGAGAGTTCAAAGTAAGGACAAACTCCTCAAGCGAAGTATGATGACAATAATTAATTATTCAATTTAATCGTGATAAACAATCAATCAATCAAAAATAAATAATAATAATAAAAAAGGGAAATAATTTTACTTGGACGACTGCGGAAGGAAAGATGAGAAGATTTTCAACAGCTTATTTACTAAAATGTTGAGTCCATTCTTTACCCACGGCTGCTCCTAGCCTACACTGAAGCAAACAGATAAATAAATAGATAAGAATAGAAATGTGGGTTTTTATTTTAATTAACCTTGAAGAAATTGAAAACGTGAGCGTTGATCAAGAAAGAGTAAGGGTTAATGAAATCTGCAATGGCTTTAATACATTCCAAAGTCTTAGCTGCGCTGTCGCATGAATACTGGCGCCGGAACTGCTTTCGTTGTTTCTCGGTTCTCACTTTCTCAGCTCGAATCCTTGTTTTTTCACTCTGTTCTTGTGGGGTTTTCCATTTTTCGGCTAGGCGACCGCGCTTGAGAAGGCCCAATTTGCTGACATTTCGGCTCTGCCCGGATTCTTTTGTCATTTTTCTCTTTATGAGACATGTTTCCTTTTTTGTGATTACGATATGTGAAACACCCAAGAGGCTAACACCCGCCATGGTTAGACTTTGTAGGCTGGGTTGGTTGATTGCTCAAACTTGAAGGTCTGTTCACCGATTTCAAATTTATAAATATTCTCATCAATCCTTAATTTTTTTGTTCTGATTATCAATCTTCAAGAGCTTCAAGAAGTCCATTTACAATGTAATGAAAAACATTTTATCTTTAATATAACTTTCCAGAGTGCATTGCCTAAAGTTTATTTTTCTTCAAAATCTTTTATTTGATCAAATTAATCAAAATCTTGCATACAACACCATCATATTTATAGCAAATTAGATTATGTAGGGTTCTAACTAAAAGATTTTATGGTCTGTCAGGTTTGAATATGGTGTTAGCAATATATATTTGTTGAAGGCTGGCCTAATTCAAAATAGAGATTTTAAATTCTATTTATGTCTATCCATATTTTTAAATAAATACGTAATTTGAACCAATTTAAGTCACAAGATAATAATGGAGCATGACAGTGGAGGTGGCGGGGACTAATTTATACATCTCTACTCTATTTTTATATCAATGTTGAAAATATTCACTTTCATGGATGTTGGTTATATCTATGATTACTCCACGATGCTCCACTCTATTTTTTACTAATAATTTTTAGTTTATTCTAAGAAAATATATTACAATTTATTAACGAATGTAATTATAGTATACCTGTACATATATATAATATTTTAGTATATATATAATACATATGAAGTATATATAATATTAGTATGTATATAATTTAATATTATATCTATTAATATATATATACATATGATTTATATAAAATATTTAAAGTAGTAAAATAGTAATTTTAAAATTTAGGCAAAGCAAGTGGAGCAAACATTTACCAAAACTGTCTCGCTATGCCCACCTCCACTTTCAAAAAAAAACTCTAATTTAGAGCAAATAACTGTAGAATTCAATGAACAGATCGAGTTTTACCATCCTTATTTGGGTAGTCTCAAACAATATTTTTTTAATTTTTTAAAATATTTATTTTAATTTAATTTTTTATTAATTTTAAGTATAAATAATATATTTATTATATTTACACTATCATATTATATATATTTATTTTTTATATGATATAAGTTATATAGTATAAATATATTATACTATGTAACCTACATTTTGTATATTATATAATTAAAAAACAAGTAAACTTTAAGTTTAAAATATTAAAATCGAGACGTGATTCATTTTTAAATAAATTTCTTTTTAATCATAATATTTTTATTCAAATTTTTTCAAATATTAAACATACTTCAGCTCTATTTGGTTTTCATTAATCCCCTGATGACATAAGATATTAAGGGTATATTCCTTTCATTGAAATTTTTATCTAGGTCACGAACAATGTAGCACGGTGGAGTACTGACATCATGCTGCCCATCTTATTCCGTACTGGAGCATTATGCTTCAATGAGAAAAAAAAGCTATCCAATAGAAAGGCCTTTTACCTTTTTAACCCTCTTAGGTTTTTTTTTTTTAACTTAGAAAATTAGATATATGATAAAATTTATTATGTAATAAAAATATATGAATTTTTTATTATAAAATTAATATGAATTAATTAACAAACAGTTATATGAATGATAAAAACAAGTAAAAAATTATTATTTGATATATTTTATTTTTTATTAATTATTAATAAATTATTATTTGACAAAAAATATAATTTTAATAAAGTTTTATTATTTATTAATTTCATAAATATCAAATAAACTAATATATGATAAAATTTATTATGTAATAAAAATAGATGAATTTTTATTATAAAATTAATATGAATTAATTAAACAAACAGTTAAATGGATGATAAAAATAAGTACAAAATTATTATTTGATATATTTTATTTTTTATTAATTATTAATAAAATTATTATTCAACAAAAAATATAATTTTAATAAAGTTTTATTATTTACTAATTTCATAAATATCAAATAAATTAAAATTTTTATCTCATATATATTTTAATCTAATGTCTTTAATGATCATTTTCTATTCTCATCGCCATCGTTACATTTGAATCCAAACACTGATCCCACCACTGATTTTAATCTTATCACTATAATACCAAATCTCATTGCTACTACTGTTTTTAATCTAATCAGAGCCAATCTGACCACTTATCCAAATTGATCCTTTGAGCTTTACTAAATAGTTTAAACCATGAACATCTCTAGTTCAAACTACCATGAACATCTCTAGTTCAAACTTGTTTGCCTTATGAAAAATTACATTATATAAAAGGGAGTATAACAATTCCAATAATGTACACTGATGATTTATTAAAATGAAATCTTAGGGTAACTTAAAATCCAAAATTTAGTTCAGTTAGTTCATGCAACTAGTTGGCACTAAATAGATTTAGAGTTTAAATCTCATAATCTACGATTCTTTCTTTATCCTCAGATTATGATTCTTTTATGCCGAAAGAAATCTTAGGGTAACTTAAGATGTTTGATTCAAAACTCCAAATTATAAGTTGTTTTCGTAATGGTTCCCTTAAGGAGGGTGATTATGGTGCTTAAGTCAAAATCAGCATTAAGTTTTCATATTACAACATATAAGTCAAGATTAAAGCAAAAATATTGGAACGCTAAAAAAATAATAATTTTTTGGTACAAAGAAAGTTTGCAACCCAAGGATAAGAGAAAATAATAGATATTAAGATTATAATCTTAAATTCATTGAGTTCAACTCCTTAAATATTACTACATAAATTAAGCGAAATACTAGAATAAGTTTTTGATTAAAAAAATAATAAGACTTGAATACTACGGAAATAAACTTTTTTAAAGTAAAATTTATCATATGTTGATTAGTGTCAAAATTCATACATATATAAAAGTGAAGTGATCCATAAATTTCTTAAAAAAAAATTTCTAAAAATACATAATAAGAATTAAAAATATTTTAAAATTTAGATTAATTTTTAAAAAAAATTATAGCACTATGCATAAAATTAACCATTAAAAATATTAAAACAATTGAAAAATTGTCCAAATGAACCGAAAACAATTGCCTAGATAATTAAAACCATTTACTTTATCATGTATTTCTTTTTATCAAATAATAGCATTATCTAATTTAAAAGTTCTTTTTTTTGTACAGTGTTTAGTTGCAAAAATTCCAAAAACAAAAATTACAGCAAAACATTAAAAAATCAGTTGGAGCATTGTAAACCCAGTCCCAAGGACATCTCCTCATCCTAGTCTTCTTGACCACCCAATCCATTGTAGAATTTGTTTTCTTGTTGACAAAAACAAATCTAAGGTCAAGGATAGTATTACTCATTTGATGAAAACTGCTCAAAATGGCCATCGTATCCCAGCTTCCATCAGAGCTCGGATTTAGTCTTTTAATAAAAATTTCACTGTCTAACTCAACTATAACTTTCGACCAGCACTTTTTGAGTGCTATGGAAACTCCAAACCGAATTGCCAAAGCCTCAACCATTGCAACCAACATTGATATAACATAAGCATTGATTCCATTAACAATGAAGCTGTTACAGTCCCTTGCAATGGTTGCAATGCCTGCAATCTAAGATATAGCATCAAATAAGGCATCACCGTTAATTTTTATAACACCTGAAGGTGATTTTTGCCATTTTTCCTAAACTTTTGTAGATGCAATGCTAGTGAGGGAATCGAGATTCTTTTCTATAAATTCCTGAAAATCCAAGAGGGCTACATGCCATACTTTGATTGAGTCTCCCACATATCCTTCAAAAACAAAAGCATTCCTAGCTTTCCATAGATGCCATCACAAATATGCAAAAGTCTTTTGGGGTAAAATGAACCGAAATTTGGGAGCATATCAACCAAATCGCACCACCAAATCAGAAATCTACAGAGCCTTCCTTATGTGGTCTGTAATTAAAATTTAAAGCTCTCCATATAGTGCCTGCAAAAGGGCAGAAAAATAAAATACGTTCCCACCATTCAGCCTCATATGCACAACGGCAACACATAGGAGTATAAGAACCGATCTTATGACCCAACTTTTCAAAAGAAGCAATAGCAGCATAACAAGCCTTTCAAACAAAATCTTTGATCTTCGGAGCCACAAAGAGGTCCCAAATAATCTTCCAATGATGAGAATCATATCTTCGAGTAGCATTTGAACTCGCCTCCTTAATGAAAATACTTTGGTTTAAAAGTAGCTACTAGCTAGATTTCACAAAATAAATTTCGTTTCTTGAAAAGTGTCAGATAAGGAGTCCTCTGTATAAGGGTGGTTACTTGGAATTTTATAAATTTCTTTGCACTTCTTTGCAATGAAAATCTCGCTCAATTAGTTGGTCTTCCATGCTCTTCTAGCAGGGTTTATCAAGTGTTTCATCCGCTAGACTCCAGAGTTGATAGGTTGAGAAGAGGAAACCTTAAAGAAAGGAAGGGTTGGAACCCATCAATCATGCTAACTAAAGATATTTTTCCCATTTCCCATATTCCATCTAACTCCTTGCTTCAGAACTTCAATACCTTTGTAGAGACTCCTTCATGCCCATAGAAAATTTCTACAACTGCGGGCATCAAGAAGAGAAGCAAAGGGAAATATAATTCTTTCAAGATTTTTAACCATAAAGTATTCGGATTTATAACTTTATTTAAGCTTTGTACTTTTATTACACTCAAATAAGCTTTTAACCGTTATTTCACACTTAAATAAACTCTTAACCTTTAATTTTTACTCAAATAAACTCTTAACCTTTAATTTGTACCTAAACAAGTCCTTAACTTAAATCATTCTTTTATTTGATATAAGAGCCTATTTGGATACAAATCAAAAGATAAAGACTACTTGAGTACAATAAAAGTATAAGGACCTAGGTAAAATTGTAAAATTTAAAGTTTTTTTTTTTAGTTTAGCCTTCAATATATCTATCAAATAATTGAGAATATTAATCTTTTTCAATAAATTTAATTGTTGAAATTGCTTTACATCAAATAATTAGTTAGACATAGATAAAAAATATAAAAGCATGTAAACTAATTTCAATTCTGCATTTGTGTAAATGAATCCCTTCTCAATAAAAAAATATTTGACAATATTTTAATTCTTCTCCTAAAATTAAAGATCTTTACATACCATGAGATAATAATATCGATTTCTATTTATGTTTAGGAAAAAAATGAATTAATATCTATACTATTTATAATGTATTTGATCAAGTTTGGTACTACGAATAAAGTGATTGATCAACTCATTTGGTGAAATTACAAAATATGTCAAATATAATATTAAAAATAAAATAAGGATTTTTATAACTTCAAAATTTTCATTTATATGCATCTTTTTTTTAAAAAAAATTATCTACTTTTTAAAAAAACTACCCACTTTGTCTAAGAAACTACATAGTAATAAAATATAAAAAATTATCTTATTCATTATTAATAGAGCTTTTAAACTTTACAAACAATACTAATAGGATAACAAATATCTTTAAATATAATAAAAATAAGATGAGCATCAAATTTTTAACCTATTTGTGCAGTTAAAATATTTTCATTATAAATATATGAAATAATAATGCAAAAAATATTCACTCTTTCACTTATAAGTTTTTTAAACTGTTAATTTTTACTTTCACGATAGGTATATCAAATTCTAATTATTAAAAAAACTCTGTTTTTCATTGTTCATCATTTACAGAGTAATTAAGTTTTACTAATAAATATAAAAAGATGATGCATTTTTTTTGTTATATTAATTTTTTAAAATATTTTTATTATACCATATAAAAATAAGTCATCTTGTTAAATTCACGAACAAAATTTTAAAATTATAGTAAAAATATTATATAATTTTGCTTACTACAAAATACAGGATGATAAAAGAGATATTTATAAGTTGGGCCAGGCTAAGCAGTAGGCAGCGAGCCATGTAACTCGAATCATTTTTCAACTAAATTTTTTATGTGAATTTAATTATAAAATATATAAATATAAATAATTATAAAGTAATAGCTATTTAGTTTATATTTTTTAAAATAGGCAGGTAGACTTAAATACTAAACCGAATCTGGATAAGAAATTTGGAAAAAAAAAAAAAGTAACAAGTCGCCTACCGTGAACACCAACGATGAAAAAATTGAACCAAACTAGTTCAATCGAGAACTAGAGGTTAGTCTGATCGGTGCTATACATAGAATTAGTATGATGTCCAAATCGATCTAAAACCAATTTAACTAGTAGAAACAGTTAAAAACCCAAAAATAGCAAAAAATCATTTTTCATTTTCATTTTTTTAAAAATATTTTTTATAAGTAATGAAATTTAAACCTAAAATATGCTAAAATTGATACCATTTAATTAAAATACGTATTCTTATCAATTATTTGTTATATTAATTACTTATTTAATATTAAAAATATCTTTAATATTTAAAATTATTTATATCCAAACAAATAATTTAACCAATCTAATCAATTAAATTAATTAAATCAATAATAAATAATTACAGTAATTAATTTTTTATTCGATTTTTTTCACCTTAACTGACATTTGTTTTTGGTTTTTTTTGGTGGACATAACGAGAACTAAAAATCAAGAAATGAAACATAATGTCACGAGAAAAGAAAGGATACATACAAAGAAAACATAGCAAAAAAAGAAAGCAATGTCTATCTCTCTATCTAACAACAAAACATTCAAAAGACCAAAGTCTAGAAAGAAGACAACTACTTTGACGTGGAAAGAAACAACTGGGAAACAAAATAAATTCCAAAAATATTTTTTTTAATAATAAGAAATTAAAAAATTAAAAAAAAAATGAGCCACGTGCCTTACCCCTCGAAAGACTTAAAATTTTGCCACTTTTTTTGTCACTATAGTTTAGTATGCGATCAATAAATGTCCCCTTCACGCTTTTTTACAGGAGTTTCACTCACATGTCTCTTGCACCAAACCCTAACTCAAACCAGAACAAACAAGATCAAAGCAGCTGTAAACAAAATATCTCCCGTTTCGGCTTTTTGCTTTAGATCTCAAATCTTGTATCCTTTGTCAACCAAATGTAAATGTGACTTCCTTTTTAAACAGGGTGCTTTTTTTTTTAATTTTTTTTCTGGGATTTTCATGGCTTCAGCTTGTGTTAACAACATCGGTGTGTCGCCGGAGAGTTTTCAGGCTGCGACAAGTTACTCTTCTTTCGGTTGGTTGAGTCCTAGGATTTCGTTGAGCCGAGAAGAAGAGTCGTCTAATAAGTCTAGAACCAATAAGTCTTCTACAGATCCTGTTCCTGGTTCGGATCCGACAGAGATCCATGATGTTCCAGCTGGTGGTGACTTTGAGTTCAGGCTTGAAGATCCTGTTGCCATGCTTCCAGCTGATGAGCTTTTCTATGATGGTAAGCTCGTGCCTCTGCATTTCTCAGCTCTGAAACAACATCATCCTGTGAATGCTGTGAGGTCCCCGGAAACGGCTAATTCTTGCCGTGGGATAGAAACGGAGATATCTGACGCGGATCATTACTTGTTTTCTCCTAAAGCTCCGAGGTGTTCAAGCAGGTGGAGGGAACTTTTGGGTCTCAAAAGGTTTTCCCAGAACACTAATCAACCTCCCAAATCTGAGTCTCAAAGCAAAATCTCATTATTATCTAACAGTAATCCGAAATCTTTCAAGCATTTTCTTCAAAGAAGCTCAAAATCTTCCTCTTCATCTTCCTCTTCAACTGCATCTTGGTCTGACTCTTCATTGAGTCTTCCCTTGTTGAAAGACTTAGATTGTGAATCAGTCTCTATATCTTCATCAAGGTTGTCGCTTTCTTCTTCATCTTCAGGCCATGAACACGAGGATCTTCCGAGGCTGTCCCTTGATTCCGATAAGCCAAGTTTGAACAACCCAAGCCCCAACCCTTTTGCTCCTTGCAGGAATATAAACCCAAACCCACCAAGAATGAGGATGGTTAAACCACGACCAGGGTCAGGGTGTTCTGATACTAATCAAACGGCAGCTTGTGGGACTCGAATGGGACGGAGTCCGATCCGGAGGGATTCATCAGGTGGTGGAGTAACAAGCAGGGGAGTTTCAGTAGATAGTCCAAGAATGAACTCATCTGGGAAAATCGTGTTTCAAAGCCTGGAAAGAAGTTCAAGCAGTCCAAGCAGCTTCAATGGCGGTCCCAGGTTTAAACAAAGAGGAATGGAAAGGTCATATTCAGCTAATGTTAGGGTCACCCCAGTTCTTAACGTCCCCGTCTGTTCATTGAGAGGATCTTCAAAATCAGGCTCAGTTTTTGGATTCGGACAGTTGTTTTCATCTTCCCCACAAAAGTCTGCTGCAAATGGAGTAGGAAGCAGCAAAGGCGCCCATCAGAGTAGCAGCAGCAGCAGGAACAAAACAACAGATCGAAATCACTAAAACAAAGAACCAAAAAAACAAAAAAAAAAAAACCAGAGATTTGGTAACAAAATTTAGTACTAAGTAGATGTAGTATTAGCAATTTTTAACGTTTTTCATGTGCTATTTCTGAGATTTTATGCAATGGGGGTTCTTTTTTATTTTCATTTCCTTAGAGGATTTCTCAAGTGATACAACTTTGACAATCCCCACATTTTCTTGTAACTCTCCATTTCTTTCATTAAACAAAAAAATTGTAGAATTTAGATGTAAAAGTACCCTTTTCTTTTCCTGAAAAACTGAGTTTGGAAGAATTTGGCTTTTATGTTTTTGAGATCGTAAATTTTTTTTTCTTTTTTGGTTTCAATTTGATCTGAAAGATTAGGAATCTCGGTTTTCCATTGTTGTTTGGTTATTGTAATGCACGCGCTGAAAAAGCACGTCTATCAGGATTATTTTCAGTCTTTTGGCAATAGGATAGTTATGTTGAGCTTATCTAATCTGCCCCTTTCAATAAATATTTTATTTATATATATATATATATTTTTCGAGATTTGTTGTTTATTATGGAGTTCGGGAGATGATGCCACATTTTGCTGAATTGTATCAGTCTCCCGAGCCAACTCTGCCACAATGTTTTAGCCTTCTACCACTAATTTTTTTCCTTTCTTTAATCCTTTCCTATAATGTAATATATATATATATATATACATATATATTTCTTTGTTTTGTTTTGCACTCTTGGGAATTGAGTAAGGGAATCGGTATCTGATCTACAGATGTATTATTTTTATTTTAATATAGGTATATATCGATATCAATATATTTTAGTGTATCGTTTTGAATATTTTTAATTTATATATATAATAAATATTTTTTAAATATAAAATAAATGATATTAAATAAATTTTATATATTAAAAATTCATCAATATATATAATGTTATATAAAAAAATTTCATGTAAAAAAATTAATATCAGTTTGTAAAATTAAAATTTTTTAATAATCATTAAATTTATGAGTAATTATGTTTAAGATTCATTAAATTTACGAGTAATATTCATCAGATTTAAGATCAGTATTGATTTTATTTTTTTTTACAAGTTTATATTATGTATCGGCCGGTATGGTTATTTTCAATCGGTACCACCGAAACGGGCCGGTACCTACCAGTACGGCCGGTACAGATCGCAACTAAGATCAAAATAAAATCAACTATCACTGGTACCGTTATATATGAAAATCGGTACGTACCGACCGGTACGACAGGTACTGATACAATATCGGCAACTATGGAATTGGGACCTCCATGCCCTAATCCTAGAAAAATGATTTTTAAACTATAAATTTATTTTTTAATAATTTTGTATCAAATATATTTTATTATTTAATTTTTTTTGAAAATTTTGTATTTATATAAAATATTGATTCATAAATAGATCGCTTTTATTTTTTACTTAAACCTTTATGAAATTTCTTTTTCTTTATTTCACTTTTTGTACTAGAAAATATCAATCTCTATGCTTGGATTGATCTATATTTTATTTTTCAAGTTTTTTTCTGAATAATTACTTTACTTTATTTTCATCGAATAAGTTATTTTCATAAAATAAATATTTTAAAAATATAATTTATTTTTTTAAAATTATATTTTGACAATAAAAATGACCTAGTATTTTTAGCCAAGAAGGGCTTCTTAACATCCCACATTAAGATGAGTCGAAATCGAGCCTCCCAACCTACCTCATTATCATAATTAAACAACGAATTTTTGAAAAAAAAAAAGGGGGTGTGCAATAACAAATTGTGGGGTTTCCCCCCAGATTGGTAATCATCAAGCTTTACATTGAACTTTTTAGAAAGATCTTCCTACTGTTTCTCCTCATATTTTTCCTCTATTACACTGAAAACAAGAA
>JBBYHO010000001.1:14796012-14809799 GCA_038382025.1 Adansonia gregorii | reverse complement strand
ATAATAAAAATTTTAGTTTATTAATACTTACGAAATTAATAAATAATTAAAATTTATTAAAATTATATTTATATAAAATAATAATAATTAAAAAATAATAAAAGCATATCAAATAATATTTTTGTATTTTTTTATTATTCATGTAACTGTATTTATTTTTAATTAATTCATACTAATTTTATAATAATAAAATTTATATATTTATTGTATTATTTTGTAAAATAGTATATATTTATTATACATTTGTTTATGAGCGATTGTATACTAATAACATTCCTTATATATTTATTATTTAATTTTTTTTTTTTAAAAAAAACAGAAGTTTAAAAATGTGGAAAGGCCTTCCAGTGGGAAATGGAAGGTGCAACTTGCTCAACGTGCTGCACTATTGTGTCCCAAACGGAACATGAAAGCAGGTGAAAAGCAACATTTCCTGCAAATGCTCCTTCACCAGTGGTCCAATCAAATCTAAATGAGCCCTGAATTGATTGCTTTGATTAGTTTCAATTCAAAATGATGATCTATTCAGTTTGATATATATTAAAAGAATCAATTTGATCGGTTAAAAGTCGATAAAATATTAAATTAAAAGTTAAAATTTAATTTAATTTTTAATTTTTTTTAAAATCTTTTAACAATGAGATTTAACTTTTAACCTTTTAATTTTATATTAAAATCATGACATTAAATCAAATATATATTTTATTAATTATCAAAGATTAATATGATTTATTTTAATAATTAAGTTATTAAATTGAACCAGTTGATTTAAATAATTGACTGATTAAATTATAAATAAAAGTCAAATCGATTTAATTTTTGATTTTTTACGTTGATTCTTACTCAATTAACCCGGCTATGAGTTTTTCATTTAAATTACACAAAATTTTAGATTTTGCAATCCGTCTGTAGGAATCGTATCTATTACTTTTTTTATATTAGTTATATTAATATAAACACAATATAAACTATTAAATCTGCCATATCTATTACTTTTTTATATTAGTTATATTAATATAAACACAATATAAATTATTAAATTTGTTTATATGTTTTTAAATGTTATAATATGATTATAATTTACTAATTTTTTTTGTTAGTAGTTACTGCAGACGGTTGAGCATTATTTGATTATAATTGAAAAATCAAATCAAATTGATTAATTTAGTTTGGATTTATTTGATTTAAAAATTAAAAAAAATTGGTTTTGAATTAAAAATTAAACAGAATTAAAAATTAATTTTGTAATATTTTGAAACTAGTCCAAATCGAAAATTAAATTAAAATAAATAATATTTATATTAATAAGAATATTTTCTTATTTTCCTTTTACAAGCTTCTTGCATATTAACATTTTTATTCTAAAAAAATATTTAAGTTTTCTTTACTTTGGAAACTAAAATGAACCAAATGGTTGCCCACACTTTGTTGTGGGAAATCAATAATATAAAATTTTTGCAAATCGAAAGAATTCATTAAAAATAAAAACAAAAAAAAGTTATTTTAAATTAAATAATCATATATTTAGTATTTTTAAGAGGATATGAAAATCATTAGAAAAGTAATTAACCATGAAATTATAATTAAAGTCAAATTTAGCTAAAAAAAATTAAAATCAAATAGTTACCACTTACCTCAAAGCAAAGAAAGATTTTCTATAGTGGAAATTGTTCTAAAGAAACATTTTTAAAGAAAAGAAAACACATACACATATCAGTGCAAAAAATCATAAATAAATAAATAATAACAGTTATAAAAATATTAAATCCACATAAATTAATTTTCTATAAAATAAAAAAATAGACCTACTCAAGGGTCGGGTTAGCCGCCCAAGCTCGAAGGTTCGTCCAATATTTGGGAAGGTTTGGACAAATATAATAGGCCCGAAAAATGGACTTAGACAAAATAATAGGCCTGATTAAATAATAGGCCGGGTCTTGGGTTCAGCTTTCAAAGCTCGAACCTGGCCCGACCCAACCCATTTTACTATTACATTGTATATTTATTTTATATTTTATATAATTTTTATCATATAAACAATACATATATAATATTATAGTGTAAACTTTAAAAGCTAAATTAAATTATTTATATTTATAAATTTAAAAAAATTATTAAATTAATAAAAATTAAATTTTAAAAAATATATATTTTTTAAAAAATAAACTATAAAAAAATAATATGGGTAGACGTAAACGCGTTTGAACTATCTATTTAAAAATATGAATAAACTTGGACAAAATTCAAGATTCATATCACAGACCGAGCCAAAATTAAATAAACATAGTTAATGTTAATACTGGTCCGGCCAGGCTATGTGCAAGTCTGATAAACAGCAATAACAACAAATAAAGTTGTAATTTTTGTACCTTACCAAAGGAGGAAGCAAAAGGTTGGATCGTCCAAAGGCCAAATGGAAAGCCTTTTGGAGCAAACGGCTATTTATCCTTAGGACATAGCCTTCAATAAAATCTCTTTCGGGTTCCAAGTTTTTTTATTGAAACCAAAGCTACGTAAGATCCAACCACAGCTTCACAATTTAACCATACTCCAAAATCATAGAATAAATCAAACAAAATAAGGCCAAAAAAATTGTCAAACTAAGAAAGTTTGTATATTTACTTTTGAAATTTTTATTTTAAAATATATTCGTAATGGAATGGATCGGAGGTACACTGGTGGAACATGAGCATAATTTCTTTTTTTATTTTTTTTAAAGTAAAAACTAATTTGGACATTTCATCGAGCACTTGCTCGCACTCAAATTCCTTTAACACACAGTAACTCAATCTATGTTAGACTACGTACCTAAAGTAGAAACTGATAAAATTAATAAAAAAAAACTTGAACATAATCAAAATACACTTCCAAATAACAAAATTACATTAAATATTGCCACCTTCATGATCAAAATAGAGAGGATGCCCACACTGGCACCCTAGGTTTAACATTGGAATTGACAGACAACTTCACGGTCAAAGAAAATATCTTTCCTACTTTAAATTTAACAGTTTTGAGGTGGATATTATCGATAATTTTGATAGTATTAGAAATAAATATTATTCTCAAAATTTTTAGAGATACGATTTTAAATGATAATTATTAGAATGATTTTTTTATTTTAAAAATTTTCATGAATGATTTTTCATTATTTACAAATAATTATTAATAATCTTTAATTCTTTTAAATTTTATATAAGCGTAAACTAAGAGAGAGATGGAGTAAGGGGCATGTGAATTATGTATGTCATAACTCGTATGAGACTAAGTACAAATAGATGGTATTGAACCTATGTAAAGTTATAATTATTTCATTTGATATAATACATTCAATTTAAATAAAATTTGGGACACATAATTTTAAATCCGAATCTATCCTATTCAAATCTCAACCTGTTCATGCATAACTCCACATGGCTGTACTAAGATTGATATTCTCACATATTCTCTCATCAGTCTCTCCTTTGTACCATTGCACAATTTTATGGATAAAAATTAAATATAGTTTTTAAAATCTTAATCCAAACTCCAAAAACTGAGTAACTGTGTAATTACACTCTTTTTCATATTCTTTTAATCTATTTTTACTTTTTATAATTTAAGAAAATGAATTTGATGTACTTTGCATTAAATTTTAAATTTTTTTAAAATTAATATTTTATGATACTAAATCTAAAAAAAATTTAAATGATAAGAACAGATTTAAAATCGAATCAAAAATTATTTTTATAAAGTTTAATTCACAAAAAAAAAAATTGATTAGTACAAAATTTAAATTATTTTAAAATTATTAATTTAATTATTTAAAATCATAATCTTATTAATATAAAATAAAAATATGAGCTAAATATGTTTAATGGTACTTTGCATACAAGATTTTTATTTATTCTAAATTTTTTGAATTTAATTCTAATATATATATATATATATATATATAGCGCTATTCACCCATATTTTGAGATAAATATGTCTGGACTGATGAAACCTTTTATATCAAACTGGCTGTTATATATTTGCACCACATTTGAGTGACCAAGAATGGGAACAGATGGAAATTTGCCAAAAATAGTTCCATCATGCTCCTAGTTAACTAGGTTTTTAAGGACCGGTTGTTATGTCTGCTCTCATCCATCATGGAATCCCCTTTGGAAAAAATGTTTCACTTAGATGACCCCTTATGTTTTTGACTAATCTTCTTGGGGACCCTAAAAAACAATATCAGTTAACCACACGGATTTATACTCTGGAAGCAATACCTGTTTTAATTCAATTTGTTTAAGAACTTCGAAACAAACTTGTTCCAAGCAAACATAACCCGCATCCTTCGTGAGTTCAGTCGGTCCACCCAACGCTTGGTAAATCTCCTGTGCGTAGGATTTGATGTGTTCCCCAAGACAAACGGAGAAAATACAGAGCCCACATCCACCCAAGCACAGCCAGGAGACTTCATTATACACCCAATGCCCTCGTGAAAGTCCCGACTTCTAGTTTGCTCCAACATCCAGCAGCAGCATACATGTTAGCAATCAACACACATAGTAACCTGAATTTTCAGGTCTAAGTTCCAACAGTTTCTCAGCTGCCCGTTCCCCTATCTTTACGCCTGTGGATCCTAGGGGCTCCGAAGAGAGTGGCCCGCATGGCAGCACTTGGGCTTGTACGGCGCATCCTTGTGATTAGACCTGTTCAAAGGTCGGGTTATTCGTCTAAGCTCGAAGATTAGTTTAATATTTGAGAAGTTTTGAACAAACATATTTGATTCAAAAAATGGGCTTAGACAAAAAAATTCGTTCTGATTAAAAAATGAGCCGGGTCTTAGGTTTAACTTCTAAAGCTCAAGCTTAGCCCAGCCCGACTCATTTTATTATTACATTATATATATTTTATATTTTATATATATATATAATTTTTGTCATATAAACAATACATACATAAAATATTATAGTGTAACCTTTAAAATTCAGTTAAATTATTTATATTTATAAACTTAATAAAAAAATTATTAAAGTAATAAAGATTAAATTTAAAAAAAATATATTTTTTAAAAAATAAATTTTAAAATAATATAATATGGACATGTCTAAACAGGCTTGGACTATTTACTTACAAATATGGACGGACTTGGACAAAATTCAAAATTTATATTTTGAACTAGACTGGACGTAGATAAATATATTTAATATTAATATTATGCTCAAACTCGACCCGATCCGACTCATGAGCAGCTCTATTTGTGATGGGTTTCCTTTGCTTTATTCACCCACCAGCGCTCCCATAGAGGTCAACCATACAAGAGAAGTGCTCCAAACGGGAACTATACTGTAAAAACCTTGCATCCTTTCAAACCAGAGTTGGACTTCAATTGTTAGACCACAATTACTGCAAGCCGATAGGACGGCCACCATAGTTAAAATGATATGGTTTGATCTGAAGGTTAATTATCTCTTCAAATAGCTTTATCGCACCTTGTCCCTCTCTCTGCATCCCAAATCCTGCAATTAAAGAAGTAGAGGTAACTTCATCCCTCTTTCTCATCAAATCAAATGCGGGCTTAGCTGCCAGAAGTTTTTCTGACCTTGCATACATAGCTACAAGAGCATTCCACGGTAACAAACAGTCCTCAAAAACTTTGCTCCGGCTAATGTAGCAGTGGAATTCTTTGCCATGTTGCTGAATTTGCCACTCTAGAACAAAGAGGCAGGAAACTGGGAATTGTTCCATAATTGGGTTCAACCCCGGAAAGCAACATCTCCTGAAATAGGAAGGATTCTTCTTCAGACTGATCCATGTGGCTGTAACCAGTAGGCATTGAGTTCCAAGTAATTCTACTTCCGTCTTCCCTAGACCGAAGCTAAATATAGGCGTGTCTTAGGTCTTCACACCTAGAATATATTGTAATCATTGCGTTTCTAAAATTCTCAAACTCATTACAACAACTCCGAGTTGCAGAACCATCAATATTTTTCCCCAATTCAAAGGCCCCAAAATGCAAATAGGCGCCCAACCCAATGATCATTGCCACTGAATCCAAATGAAAGCCGCAACTTCTCATCTGAGAACGCAACTACATTGAACGCTTAAAATTCCCTGTTCGCAAGCACCCTCCAGCTCTAGTGTTCCAAGTTATAAAATCGAGCTCAACATCTTCAATGCATGCAATCAAAGAGCTCAAACGCTTCTCCCCACATGCTCTTGGATGCATAACAACTGATCGTTGTATTCCAAGAGACATCATCCATCTCCAGCATTTTATTAAGTGACGAGCCACATCCACTCGTCCAAATTCCTATACATGGAAATCAAAGCATTATGCACGTATGAGTTCCAGTTATAACAACTAGCGCTAACTGAATTATGAACCATCCTCCCAAAATCAACATCCAATAGCTCACCACAAGCCTTCGGAACAGAGGGTAAGTGAAATTACCTGGCATAATTCCCTTATTCAACGTTTTTCTTTAGGCAGAGAGTGCCTCCTCGAAAAGCTCACTCTTAACGAAGGAAGAGATAAGCAAATTCCAGGGTAAGTGCTGCAAATATGTACAATTCTCTGTAACAACTCAAGCATCATCCAAAAGCTTAAATTTCGAGTAAAATGTAGTGAGCTTGGGAACCAGAAGAGGGTGTTATTCCAAACCCAAAGAGATGATTTAGGCATGAAGCTGTTTGGCCGGTGGAAGCAACTTAAGGTTGATACAGGAAACAAGAAGAGAAGATATGGGGTGTAAGATAACATCATAGTAAGTAGTGGAAGAGACATGGAGCTGGATTAGAGAAAATGATTTGAATGCTTTCAGTAGATGTCCTTCTGTTACAAATTCTTTGAGAGATGTAAGAAGGTTTTCTAACATAAATGCGTCATTAGCTCTGAAAGTTTTCAACTCATGCCTTCAGTAATCATATGATTTACATAGCTGATTGGATTGAATATCTAAAAGTTTGACGCTTTGTTTCCACTTTTTAGGAATCAACTTCTGGATTTGGGTTGTAGAGAGGCCTTGTAACACTAAACTAGAGATGAAGATGGCATACGCTATATAAGTTTGTGTCATGCGTCTTAAAAGGATAAATAAGAACTGGCTGCATGACTTTACCACCATCTGCCACGTGTAACTAGGAAATATTAGTCAATAAATGGCAACTTTGGAGTCTGAAGAATTTAAATTGAAACAGTACAAATTTTGACTAAGTTTACATTTAATTTATTAAAATAAAATAAAGTTATAATAGGATATAATAAAATAAAATAGAGCAAAAATATAACGAAATAATTATATATAATTGTTTAGTTCAGTAAAATAGAATAATATGAGATTTTAATTTTTTTTAGGAGAAATGTGAATTTTTTAAAGTAATTTTTTAACATGCTTAAAGTTGAAATAATCATTCAAGGGCATGGAATGGTTATTTAATAATTTTACGAAATAAAGTTATAATAGACTATTTTGTAGAATAATCATTATTATAACATGTTAAAATATGTGTAATAAAATTTTTATTATAGCAAGCAAAACACACTGTTAGAGTTTCACTTGAAATAAAAAATTAAATGTAAGTGATAAAGGTCCTTAGGTTTAGGCAAACTCATGTTAGATGATCATATTGAGTCTAAATCAAACTGGTTTAGAAAGAAAATGACCACAAAAAAACTGGTAGCTCAATTTCCAAAACTTAAAACCTATAATATTTTTAATTATTTCAAAATACTATATCCCAAAGCATAGTATTAAGTTGCCAAAGGTGCCATGGCATAGTTTGATATGATTTGATAATCAATTTTCCAATCCATTATGTTATGATTCAAATAATCATTTTCAACAAGTAACAACTTTTTCAAATGATTATCCACCCCACCACAGAATGCTATCGCCAACATCAAGCTATTGATAAGTAACAGCATGTATGAAAGTCTTAAAAGGAAAACTTTTAGAAAAACAACAATAGCATTAACCTTATTCCAACAATGCTAAAAATATTGCGCAGTTAAAGCGATTAAAGGAGGGAAAGAACGAGATCAACTGTAGGACTAGGATTAAGGTAACCCATTTCACTCCTAAGTACGCTTTTTCACACCAGAAATCATGCTTAAACAAAAAGGCAAAAGGCCAAAAAAAAAACCCTAATTTCAACATTTACAGAATTTAAAATTTGGATGAACAAAAAGGGAAAAATAAGAACTCCAAGAAAATCTAAACCCCAAAATTTGAAATCTCATTCCCAAAATCTCTATCTCATGCATCAGGCAAGTGTGCCTTTTTAAATTTCGGCCACATGCTTTTCAAGTAGAAGTTAATTTGATCAAAGCTTAGAGTTAGACTTATCTACGACCGAATCAGGATTCAAATTTTTTTTATTTTTTTTAAAATTTTTTTATGTAAGCTCTATCTAATCATAGTCCAAGTCGATTCAACAATCAATTTTATTATTAAAAAATATTAATATATATTAATATTTTTATATTTTTATAATTAAATTTTTATAAAAATATATTTTTATTAATATAGAAGAATTGCGATTGACTTGATTTGAATTTATTAAAAAAAAAACTTATTGAAAATTCGGTTCGTATAAGTTGGACTATCCGTCCCACCTTTGGACAGATCCACTTTGATTCATATTCTTCAACCTGAATCTCCATAAGAACTTCTATTTCGTTATGCTCCTAACTACAGTAACGGGGATTCATTAAAAAGCTTGGACTTGATTACGCGGAACGTTCGGCCCGGTCTCACGCCTACAAATATCAAAATCGTTCTTTGCATTGCTATCGTGTAAAGTAGGCCTATTAAGCAATTAAATGTCAATAATACTTTCCTGCTAGGCACTTTTGACTGATGAAATTTATATGCCACAACTTCTGGTTTTCTCGATAAGAGCAGGCAACTCCACGCTTGTTAACCGAAGAAAAATAAAAAAAGGCTATGTATGGCTTGAAATAAGCACTGAAGGCTTGTTATCATGAACTGATGACTGCATTCTTACGTGATTATAGTTTTTTGAATTCAGTTTCCAATGCCTCGATGTTATTCAAAATGTCGTTTTGAATCCCATCTTGTTAATTAGTCAATCAATGCCTACTTGCCTTGCCCCACCTTGTAAAGTCTGCCCTCTTTCATTGACTGACGAACTAACCTCGAAGCTCCTGTAGGAACTCTTACCGCAAGGCTGTACTGAACTGAACGGAACCTCTACTGTGACTTTTTCACGTACGTCATTGAAAAGACTAGGCTTCCTTCCTTTCTGCCAGAACTGTCACTTCTTATTCCTTGCTTTACCGCCGAACTTGATTCAATGGGTTGACCTTTTGTTTATTAATCTTGCAAATTAAAAAACTTCATACTACGCTTATATTTGTCCGTTTTCAGTGATCCTGCAGATTATGCAATCTGAATGATTGTTTCTTCAACTACTTTTATTGTTAATCTTGGATCCAATCACGTCTCCTGGAAATCTACAAAACAAAGGACAGTGGCTCAATCATCGAGATCTATAGAGGCCGAGTAGAGAGCAATAGCCGAGCCAATCCAACTGCTGCATTGAGTTGGTTTAAGAGTCTCTTTTTATTTGAATTAAAATTAATCTTTCTCAATCTCCAACTCTCCACCGATAACATTGGGGCTACCTATCTTAGTGTCAATACTGTTTTCCACACAAGAATGCAGCACCTGGCGTTAAATTATCAGTTTAAAAGGCATCATGTTCAATCGGAATATAACACGTTCCTAAACAAGATAAAAGATGGTATTACCAAGTCTTTATTACAAAGACTCTTACTTCTAAGATTTGTTATATAGCAAATGACAACACAACATGGAAGCCAGGGAAACCTTGGATCAGATTATGATTACTACTGCTGGCATTAATTGGCGAGACTAAGTCAAGAATTACAGTCACGTCCATGAGGCTTTCTATTTAATTATAATTCTACAATGTCACTGTAATCTTATAGTATAAAGAAACAAAACAATGATAAAGTTAAAACCAATAATTCTGAAATTACTCAACATTTCATGCGTCTAATAGTCTATCCTTATCTGTTGAGATATGTGGTCTTAGATTTTGAATATTTCCAAGGAGGAGTGGGACGTTGAATTGACTTTTTGCAGAAAGGTTTCTGTATATGGCTAATTAGCAAAGGCCATCTCAAATTCCAAATTCCAATTTCCAAGCAAGTCCGGTAGGCCCTTACAATGGACTAAAGAAGCATGTTAGGTCTACATGATCCAATTGCATCTTTGGTTTTTTCCTTTCTATAAGGCAACACTTTTCAAATTTGATTGTAGTACTTAATATAAAACAAAAATGGTCAAGATTTAGAAAGTTTGACAAATAAAAAGAAGAAAAACAAACATGCTAGAAAAATCAAACAATTAACAAGCAAGTCTATACTATTAATTGAATAATAATTAAGACTTTAAATCAATTTTTTTGGAAAAAAATGACATGTAAAGATTCATTAGGCTGCAGTTAGTATGAATAGTGCTCCTTTCTATATTTCATAAATTTAAAATTTTCTATCTTCCAATATTTTAATAATTTGGGCACTTATTTAACAAAAAATAAATAATAAATAAAGGGAAAAGCACTTGCATTAATTAAATTGATTTTAGCTAAGGTTGAGACTTCATGTTTGGAGTCAAGAATTTAAATAGTTTAAAGGGAAAAACCAAAGAATAGTGTGAACATGATGCAAGCGAGTTGATTTTTTTTTTTTTTTGGGTTGAAAAATTTGCCATTGTTGCCCATACGGAGCTGCCAAGTGCCGATGCCAGTGGAAAAGGAAGTCGAAAATGGTAATCGACGCTTCGTGAAAATTTCCAGAAGCCAAGGTGACTATTGCGTATCAAAAATTTTGAGCTAGACATTTGCAGCTATCAAGAAACATTGTTAAATAATATCAGAACCTTATGGTTTACGTTTTCTTGATACAACAAAAAACAACAGAAAAACCATCAGCGAACTTCCAATTTCTAACGGAAGTACTGTTCATAAATCATAGCGTCACTTCCAAGTTCTGCATTTCACACAAAGAACTACACAAAAGTAAGTCATGGGGAAAACTATGAACGGGTCAGTTTTACTAGATCTGATAATTCTACTAGTATCTAATTTTTACTTACACTTTGGCACTGCTTTAGACACTATAACACCATCTAAATCCATCAAAGATCCTGAAGTTATAATCTCCCTGAGTGGAATTTTCCGATTGGGATTCTTTAGCTTGGCTAATTCTAGCGATCGCTATGTAGGGATATTGTACAATCATATCCCTGTGCAAACTGTAGTATGGGTAGCAAACAGGAACAAGCCTCTGAAAGACTCCTCTGGGATCCTAAAGATAGCCGAAGATGGAAATCTTGTTGTTCTGAATGGACAGCAGGAGATTCTTTGGTCATCAGATGTTCCGAACATAGCTTCTAAGACGACTGCCATGCTTTTAGACTCTGGGAACCTTGTCCTGAAGAATGATGATGGCAATGGAATGAGCTTATGGGAGAGTTTTCAACATCCTTCTAATGCCCTCATTGCAACTATGAAGATTAGTACTGATTTACGAACGGGTAAGAAAGTGGAGCTGAAATCATGGAAAAGCCCTTCTGATCCATCTGACGGTAACTTCTCTTTCAGCCTCGAACCTCTCAACATCCCAGAATGCATCATTTGGAACAATGATCGGCAATATTTTCGGACTGGTCCATGGAATGGTCATATCTTTATAGGTTTAATAAGTATGAATACTGTTTATCATGATGGATTTTATCTTGTTGCAGATGAAGAAGAAGAATCTTATTATTATACTTACCATTTTTCTAATAAGTCTATGTTGGTATATTATGAATTGGATTCTCAAGGAAAAGCCGTACAACGAATTTGGGATGCCGGAAGGGGAAACTGGAAAAACGGATATCCTATCCTTCAAAATGATTGTGATATTTATGGAAAGTGTGGCGCATTTGGAAGCTGTGATTCAACGAAACAACCAATTTGTAGTTGTTTAAAGGGGTTTGAGCCTAAGAATATAGAGGAATGGAATAGAGGTAACTGGACTAGTGGATGTGTTAGGACTACTCCATTAAGGTGCCAAAGAGTTAACAATGGCAGCGAAATATACCAAGAAGATGATGGATTTTTGAAGCTGGAGATGATGAAAGTGCCGGCATATCCACAGTGGTCATCTATAACTGAGGGTAACTGCGAAGATCAATGCTTGAAAAATTGTTCGTGTAAGGCTTATGCATATGATGCTGGCATTGGTTGCATGTTTTGGGGTGGAGATTTAATTGACATCCAGAAATTCCCCATTCGCGGAGTCGATCTTTACATTCGTCTGCCATCTTCAGAATTTGGTAAAATTGTTTTTAATGTCGACTCAGTGTTTGTCAAATTACATCAATGCATCTGTTTTTGTTGCGGCAGTTTTATTAACTATGGTTTCTCAACTTGCAGATAAAAAGAAAGACAAAACTAGGGTTATTGTTATTACAGCAGTGATCGCGGGTATTGTCATCATGACAATTTCTGCACTTTTCTTATGGCGTTGGATGGCTAAACAAAGAGGTAACATGTCCATATTTGCCTAGCTTAAAATTTAGTTCAATTGGTTCAGGCAATCTAGCAGTCTAGGTTTTTACAGATTAGATCCCACTACGGTCCTTTATCTTTAAACTGCCACTTCTTTTACACCAAAAAGTACGTCCATCTTTACTTATTTGCAGTGAATGTGTGACGATTTAGGATTTTAGGTAACTGTCAATTCATTGCCTCTCTAATTTCTATCTTAGGAAGGAAACAAAAAAGCAAACAGATCAAGTTGCAATTCAACAAAGTGAATGCAATGGCAAAAATTTCTACTGACAATGCCATTGGAGAAAATTCAATTGAAATTAAACTCCAGCAGCTACCACTATTCAATTTTGAGGAACTAGCCCATGCAACGAACAACTTTGATCGTACAAACAAGTTAGGACAAGGTGGTTTTGGTCCAGTTTACAAAGTAATTGGCGATTTCGAGCAAATCCATAGGTTGTCAGATGGCATTTTTACTAAGTTATGAGCTGATTTTTTTTTTTCTGTCCAGGGAACATTAGAAGATGGTAAGGAAATAGCAGTGAAGAGATTGTCAAAAGCCTCTGGCCAAGGGTTAGAAGAATTTATGAACGAAGTGGTGGTAATTTCTAAGCTCCAACATCGGAATCTTGTTAGATTGCTTGGCTGTTGCGTTGATGGAGAAGAGAAGATGCTCGTCTACGAGTATATGCCCAATAAAAGTTTGGATGCTTTTCTCTTTGGTTAGAACATATACTAATCCCTTTTATACCATTTTTCTACTATATAGCCACAGTAAGTAGCAATCGTAATGCAATGTTATATTTTTTATTTTAGAATTTTGATTATTTTTACCATTGATATTTATCATAATTGATTGAGAAAACATTCACTATATTCACAATCGCAACTTAAATCCCTTAGTTGTTAATTTTTGATGTTTTAATGTTTAATTCTTGTTTTAGATCCTGTTAAACGAGAACTCTTGGATTGGCAAAAACGCTTCAATATTATTGAAGGAATCAGTCGAGGTTTACTTTATCTTCATAGAGATTCAAGATTAAGGATTATACATAGAGATCTAAAAGCAAGTAATGTTTTACTTGATGAAGAGTTAAATCCAAAGATTTCAGATTTCGGGATGGCAAGGATTTTTGGAGGGAATGAAAATCAAGCCAACACCAAAAGGGTTGTAGGAACTTAGTAAGTTAAAAGTTCTCACATGTCATTTTGTTTCGTTT
>JBBYHO010000001.1:14739577-14751480 GCA_038382025.1 Adansonia gregorii | reverse complement strand
ATATATATATATATGCAATATATATTTGTTCTGTCCTAATCCATGATGACAAGATGCATTCAAGACCAATAACCTATCCAAATTTCTCTTTATTTTTTTTTAAATTTAAAAATTTAATAATGAAGTATCATTTCTATAGAAGAATCAATGAATTAAAAGAAAATAGACAACAAATCAGTTTATAATTAAATAAATTTAACATAAATTAGATCAAATCAAAATATGATGAGATTTTTTAAATTAAAATCTTAAAACTCCCAAATCCTTATTACTAAGACAATGCCTCATTATGATTTTTTTTAAGTAAATCTAACCTTTTGTAATTAACTTTACCTTTGTTTCATATATTTTCTTTAATGATGTTGGGTGTTTGGTTGAATGAAAGTATAATTTATAGGGTCGGATTTATGTGGCCAATAATAGAGCTAGAAAATGAAAAAAAAAAAAGGAAGAGAGAGAGAGAGAGAGAGATGTAAAGAAAAGCACAATGAACAAAGAACTCATCAGTCTACTTTTCATGTTCTATTTCCACTCTCTTTTTATATTAAAAAATATTAGATATTGCATATAATATGAAAAATAATTAAAAAATAATATAATGATAAATATTTAAATTAAAATTAATTGGTTGCAAATGAAGATGCTTAACTTGAATATAAGATAACATTTAATCTAATATTTAAATTAACTGATCTGACGTAATATCATTTTAATAAACCTCATCACGTTTAGTTGGAGATAAGAGAGCTTACTATGAGATAGAACAAAGTCTAAGCTTTAGTATGTTTTAATATCTTGTTGAACATCCAAATTAGTGATAAGTAAAAAGATCCGGTTTAAATACAAGACTATAGATAATTTAACATTTAACTAATATGAGATAATATCACTTTAACACATGCTACGAAAAAATAAAATGAACATGTACGACATTAATACACATATATCTGAAAATATGTATAGTATGAATTATTAATATATTAAAATTTATATAATTATAAAATATATTAAATATGATCATAACATGATAAAATATAATATAACATAAATGCATGAATTATTAAATTAATAATCTTAGTAACGGGTATATATATATATATCTAGGTAATTAAATCTTACAACAATTTCCACGCATTAAGTTAGCTTTCCTTGATCTAATCTCCGTTATCATTTCTTTTCCAAGCAGTTGCCTGACAGATATCCATTAGAGGGAAATATGAGTCATGGACGCAATGAATTTATTAATGAATTATATATAGTCCACTCTGTCTGTACGGCCTGCATGCCTTGCAAGGCACATTTTCTTATAATTTTTTTTTAAAAAAATTAATTTGGTAACGTAAGCCATGTGGGGGTTTATGATAATTAAGTCTTTAATAATTTATTTTAAAGAAATTAAATCATATTCTATATTTAAAAAAAAAAAAAACTATCTCTTCTCATCAAAATGTTCGATTGATTCAAAGAAAACTAAGTACAATCTCTGAAAAACCTTAGTTGGCAGCTTAATTTAGTAAAACCCAAAAATTTTTTTGTATGTTTATTAGAGGGCTGATCCATTTGTCATTTTGTCCCCTTAAATGAAGCTAATTTGTCTAATCTTGCTTTAAGTTAACTTATTTTAAATTGCTAAAACAAAAGTGGAAACAGTTGGGATATATGTTGGTGTGTGTGTGTGTGTATATATATATATATTGCTCAAAAATTAAGTTTATTTAATGAAGATAGAGATTTACCTTGGAAGCATAAATTAGTACATTATTGTTACTATGTGACACATAAAATTGTTTATGTGTTTGCCCTTAGTGTCTTAACTCAAGATACCCCAATCTAACACGTTTGGTCAAAGTAACATGTTCATATCCGGCTCTAATATGATTAAATCAAAGAGATCTCAAACAAGAGAAATGGGAAATAATTAAAATAGATTTTTTTTAATAAAAATTTTATGGGAATTCGAACTCGAATCTTTGAATAAAGAGGTACGTTCACCTATCATTAAATCAAATTAATACTAGAGTTTAAATTATATTTCTTATTTTCTAACCTGAGTTGGAATCTCCTACAAATAAAAATAAATAAATAAAACTGTGTTATATGCACACTCTAAACGGAGAGCATTTTGTGCAATCATTTTTATTACAATACTGCAAATACTTAATTACATTAAAAAATTATACAAGAGTCCGTTGTTTAAAAGTGTAAAGTTCACTTAATATTTTGACAGATCCTACATAATTTTATATTTTTATCGGTTAATTGATAGCATACTCCTTTTCAAATACGAATTGGCACATTATTATATACTATGAAAAAAATTTCATATTCAAAGCAACAATACAACAAATCAAATTAAAATTTTTTTTTAAACAATTTATATTTGATGCAATGTAATCTATACGCTATATTAAATCATATGATATCATTTCATTAAAAATAAAATTATTTATACTTATTTTAAAAAAATTTTAATAAAGTGATATCATGCAATTCACTAACAATATATAGATTTATCATTTATACATTATCAGTACTTTAAATATCAATTAATTTTTCAAAATATACCAATTTTCAATGCAAAAATAAATATCACAAAAACAATCTTAACAAGTTTTGTCATGGAAGACTCTTTTCACTTCAAATTCCAATCTTTATCCTTTCCAAAGTTGTTTCTTATAAACTTTCCCACTTTGAACCTTAGCGGCGAAGGTTGCTAAAATTTATTAAACATATATATCTTAAGGTGTTATTTATTTATTTATTTATTTTAATTTTGGGAGAATTGTTGTGAAGCAAGCAATGTTATAAGAGAATATTTGAAGGTAGATTTGAGAGTCTTGAATTCAATTTGTTTTTTCCTTTTTAATTTCAAGGTCACCAATTAGGTAAGATTAGCATTTTGGTCCAAAAATTGCTTTTACCAAATTTAATGGTTATCCATGATTGGACTCCAAGAAAATCATGGCTTTAATTTTCTTTGGAAATTCCATCCACAAACATAAAAAGTATCATCCAAGAAATTCAATTCTGGCCGAACCTATAATTAAGATGCCTATTTGACTCATATTGCAAGATAAATTATTTCTTAAACCCAAGCCTACATAGAACTATTTAAGGATTAGGTTATCTATTTGGTTATGTAAGCTTGACTTGAAACATGATATTTTCAATTCGGGTTTAATTCAATTTAAATTAATATTAAATTAATAAAAAAAATATTTTTAATATTTTTTAAATAATAAAATATTTATTTCAAACTTGATGAATCTAGACGCGTATTGAGTAAGTAAATTAACGTTATTCATCCCGATTCATGAATAACCTAATACTTTACTCCTTAAACTTTGTCATATCAACAATTAGCATACATGAACCCACCATTAAGTTAACAATAATAACTTTGGTAAGTTAATTAAAAAAAAGTAAATATATGTGCGATGATATGATAATTTTGAATATATGGTATTGGATGTAAACAAGAAACCACTCAGAAATTACCGAATTTTGAAAGCCATTGCCTTGCCTTCCCTTCCCTTCTAAGCTTTGACTTCATAGCATTTATTATTTAATTGAACAAATAAAGGCAATTAATAAACATTAAGCACGTCTTATGATGACTAATGGGACCTTAATTGTACGACAATGTACATTAACATGCACAGTTACACTAATTAAATGTTAACTTCACTTTGAAATGAAACATATCCACCGTTATTTCATTATTAGATTTAGAGGACAATCCTATTCCTAGTTCTAGGTTTAAATAAGAGTTTGTTTTTTTGTACATTGAAGTTTTTAATCCATCAAATATAATTAAAAGATTTTCATATGTTTTATTATTTTTTCCAGTTAATTTTTTTTAAAAAAATATAGCCTAATATATATATATATATCATCTTGTTAATCTCAATTATAAAATTAAAAAATACACTGACCGTTAAATATGATAATTTATCCTTTCAATAATTCCTAAATTTCTTTTAACCTAAAACATTTTAGGCTTGTTAAAATGTCTGTTCTTAGACTTGTCCACACTATAAAATTTATATCTCCTTTGAAGTCAACTTTTCATTTAATGATCTTCTAAATCAATGTAGATAAAAATAATAAAAAAGAATATCATCTACATAATTAAATAAAATCATCATAGATTTTTATTAAAATTAGATACATTAAATCTTTAAATTAATATCTAATTTCGTATTATGATCTCACTTGAAAGTAAATTCACCGTAACCATAAAAATAAATATTAATTTTAATATTATTAATATTAATTTAGTACAATTTATCTATTTTGTAAATTTTTTAAAATTAATCTCAATAAATTTTGATATTAATTAAATTTTATTTTATAATAAGTATAAATATAATCAATAATTAATAATTTTTTAATATGATTTGAAAAATATAAATATTCAATTAACGGAGAAAATGATTGTCAAAAAAACACTAAGGGAAGGGATATGTGGACACGTGGCATAAATAAATGCCAAAAAATGGTTAACGTTTCCATCATCCTTCACATGCAACCAGCGTCAATTTAATTTAATTAAAAATAAAATAAAATCAATAGAAAAATCCAAGGGACCAGAGCTCCTCCTCTCTCTCTCTCTCTCTCTCTCTCTCTCTTTCCCTTTCTCTTTCTGAACGCCTCCAACGTTTCTTTTTCATATTTTTATCTTTGACAATCTGACATGTGGGCCCTATCACTTGCCATGCTGGGACTTTGCGGTGGGGTCCCCTCTCCGCTTTGTCCTCATCTTATTCTCACCCTGTCCCACACGTGTACTCTGGGCCCCTCCTTTTGACGTTGCGTCAGGAGAGGGTATCAAAGCCAAAATAAATATAAATTAAAGGAAAAGAACCCAGCTTTGCTTACGTGGACGATATACGCGTGGCAGAGAACCTGACTGTCCGCTATTGAATCTTTCATTCACAACCAATTAAGTAAGAAGACCGTGAACGGGGTTCGTAATTTCCCTAAAATGCCCCTATAAGGTTAGGAAAATTATGGACTGACCGACTGCCTAGATCTTTGTTTTCTTTATTTTATTTTATCGGATTGAATTATTGGAGTGAAGTAAGAGGGAAGGAAGGAAGGAAGTAAGAGGTTACTTTGGTAAACGAATCCTTAAATAGACAAATACCCAAACCAGCGAACAGATCTGCTTTTATTATGCCTTCGTAAATCTAATTTTAAAAAATCATATAAAAAATATTTCTTTTTTATAATTCTCACTCTATTAGTCTCTTAGCCCAACCGAACCCTAAATAAACCCCACCATATAATCAGCCTTCGCACCTCTATTTATCTTTCATTTCATCCTATCTTAGAAGGCGAAGCCAAAGCAAGGCGAACTCAAACGCAAATCTTTTTTTTTTTTACTCTCTCTCTTATCTATGGCTGTTGAAGCTAGGCATCTCAATCTCTTTCCCCCTCAATTCTTAGGAAACAGGTTCGTTCTAAAAACCCCATTCCTGTAAATGATGGAATACTTCCGTTTACTTTTGGATCAAATATTCGGATGGAGCATTTCAACGTCTGAATTGTTTTTTTTTTTTTTACAGGGAAATGATGAATCCTATTGAAGCAAACGGGAATTTGTATAATCAGGCCGAGATGGGATATGGGGTTCCGACGACGGCGGCGGCGGTGGCTACAGAGGGATTGCTTCCTTTATACAACTCTTTGGTTACTGATTCAATCCATCAAAAGGTTGCAGCAGCTATGAAATCTGAGAGTACTTTGACGTACAACAATCTTCCGTTACCGAGAAAGCGTTCAAGAGATTCCATTAATCCAATCCATTCTTTCCCTTCTCAAATTCAACAACCCCATAGCATCATCAACAACAACAACAAAACTTGCTCTTCTTTCTCGTTTCTTGGCCATGATATATCCCTTCATATGGAGCAGCAACAGTTGGATATTGATCATCTCATCTCTCAACATGTAAGTTTTTCTTAATGTTAAAGCTTTTAGCCTTGGGGTTACTCCTATCCACCGTGCTGCAGTGTCAAAACGGCTTTCGACACTCTAGCATGGTGAGAATCCTTTTTCATCCCTTTCAAACGAAGTCTTGATCAATTAATAATGTTTTTCATTAAAGGGTTGATTCTTTAGAGAAAAAAACACTTGAAAACTCATTGGATTTGGGATATGTAACTCTAATTTCTTCTCATATTTAATACATTTAAGTTAGAAATTCAAAAAGTCTCAGGTTTTTAACCATTGTAATGTAATAAATTACCACCTTTTAAATTGTTTTTTTATATCTCAATTGAAAGTTTTAAATTTTAATATTTTCCCTTACAAAGCTTTATCAAAGGACAAGTTCATTTGCATTAGTTTTATCATTTAGTTTAAAAATTTTAATATTGATGGAATTTGGGTTTTTTTTTTCTTTTTTCTAATTGTATAGATGGAGAAAATGAGGGTGGAAATAGAGGAAAAAAGGAAAAGGCAAGCGAGGAAGATAATGGAGGCAATTGAAGGAGGAGTAATGAAGAAACTAAGAGCCAAAGAGGAAGAAATCGAAAAGATTGGGAAACTAAATTGGGCACTTGAAGAAAGGGTGAAGTCACTATGCATGGAGAACCAAATATGGAGAGACTTGGCTCAAACCAACGAGGCCACTGCCAACGCACTACGGACCAACCTAGAACAAGTCCTTGCTGCGACCGCGGCGGCCGCCCAGGCCAAGGACGACCCCACCCGTCTCGGCGCAGGACTACAGGAGGCAACGGCGGCGGCAGCAGATGAGGTTGACGATGCGCAATCTTGTTGCGGCAGCAGCAGTTGCGAAGCGGAAAGGCGGGCGGTGGCAGCACGGACGGCGGAAGGGGATAAAAACGGCAATGAAGAAAGCCACGGCAGGCTGTGCAGGAATTGTAGGAAGGAAGAATCGTGCGTGTTGCTGTTACCATGCAGGCATTTGTGCTTATGTACTGTTTGTGGGTCAAACCTTCACCTTTGCCCCATTTGTAAATCAACCAAAAATGCTAGTGTTCATGTTAACATGTAATAAAAAAAAATGAATACACCCACCCCAAAAACAAAACCCCAAAAATGTTTCAAGAAGAAATGTTGGATTCCAAAATTTTGTAATTATTTTAATTCTTTTTTATTTTCTAAATTTCTAATTTGGGTTTTAGTCCCTAATTATGTTTTTCTTTTTTCATCAGATGAGACTGAAGGAAATTGCAAATTTGCAACAAATCTGCTTCTTTTCCTTCCTACGATGAAGAAAGACTGAAATTTTTTGCATTTAATTAATATTATTTTAGTTTAAATAATTGATTTTTTCTTCTTAAAAGTTCAAATACTTGTTGTTTCGGAATTTGGAGAAAATTAGGAGTGGGTGTCTTCAAGGTAGAGACGGTGATTGAGTGGCTTAGCTAACACTCCCAGATATATGATTTCGGGTTGGAACAAATTTCAAGTTGTTTCGAATATAGGTTATCTTAAATTTATATTATTTTGAGTTCTACATCTTTGAATTTATCACTCCGACCATTTATTTAGGCCGTTGAGGCTTAGATTTGTATTATTTGATTTAAGGTTAAATCAAATCAATTTCACTTAAAATTATTTTAGATTAGTTACTAAAATTATTTGAATTCGTATTATTTTAAAATTAAATTAATATTAATTTTAATAGTAATTTGAATTTTATATGTTCGGGTTCCATAATTTTGGATCGATAATTTTTAATCAATAAAATAAATTTAAATACTTTTGTCAAAATTTTCTTGTTGGGATCAATTTTTTTAATTATATTTGAAAGAGATATTTGGTAACTAAGACTTAAAAAATTAATTTTGAAACTCTTTTCTTTTTAGTTTAGAATTTACATTATCTTAAAATTAATCACAGTAAAAAAAAAATTGTAATAGTAATAAATATATTAAAATTTGGCGGCGCATGTTAGTAAAAAAGTAAAAAAAAAAAAAAAGGTCAAAGTGAAACGGGTGGGGACCCAGCGAGGGCATCTAGAGAGAGAGAGAGAGAGAGAGAGAGAGAGAGAGAGAGAAAGGAAGATGGGAGCGTAGAATGACGCTCGGGAAACGCGTGGCGTCAACCAGAGGGGAGAAGTGAAAAGCGACGGGTGTGAGGCAAAAGCTGACACGTCGGGCGCGCGCAAATGTCGCTGTTGTTTGTGCTTCTGCTGCTTTTTGGTAGTTGTATATTTTGTTGTAGTGTCCCACTAACCCCCTAACCTTTTTCACTTTCCCTCGTCCAACCAAACTCACCGTTTCAACACTTTCCCTTTTTTTTTTTTTTTCCTCCCTTTAAAATCTAAAAAGTTCTTATTTTTATGGTAAAAAAAATTTTAGTTTCTATAATCTATCTTTTAATATTTATTTTAAAAATAAAAAATAAATATATAATAATTATTTAATCTTTAAAATCAATAATTTTTATCGTAAATATATAAAAAATAAATTTAAAATTTATAAATAAATATTAAAATTAAAAATATATATTGTTATCGAATCGTATTTGAAAATTGATAAAATTGAGTATAATTTTAATAAAAGAATTTTTTAAATCAAAATAAGATTAGAAATTACCAATCAAAATTATAATTTAAAATGAAAAATTGATGATGACTAATGATCTTTTTACTTTTTTTTATTTCTAATTTTATATATTATTATTAAATTAAATTAAATTAATAACAAAAAAATTTAAAAAATAAAAATATTTTTTTTAAAAGGAAAAAGTTCATTTAGAAGACACCAGACGAGAAAGCAGCGGGTGGAGGATAGGAGCAGAGCCAAAAGCGGTAAAAAGGACAAAAGGGAAAGAAAAGAAACAGTCGACGAAAAGTACGAAGAAGTCTTTCTCTTCAGTCTTCTGCTAAAATCGTATCTCTCGCATTTTTGGCGTATTTTAGACGTCGATTTTTTTTATTTTGTTTATTTAATTATTTAATAATATTTTTTAGAAAGGTAATGAAATTTATTTTTTTTTAAAAAAAAGAAAATGGTAAAGCATCTTATCAGAAGTGGGAATTATCAATCAGAGGGGATTTGATAAGGAGGTGTCGGCGGTGGTTGGAGGAGGCGCATCGCACGGCACGTTACCCTGTGACCCTCTCTTCCTCTCTTGTCACCCTCAACATTTACTTTTATTTATTACTAGATAAATTTTAAAAAAATAATAAATTAAAAAAATATTTTAAAATAAATAATATTTTAGTGGATTTTTTTTTTAAAAAAATAAGAACTTTATTTGGCGTTATTAGATTTTTTTTAGAAAAAAATAAAAAAATTATGATATTACATGTAAAATAAACATACGTAAAAGTAAATAATATAAATATTTTAAATTTTTTTTATATCATATATTTAATTTGATTTTGTAATATTTCTATAAGTAAATTATTTAATTTAAAAATTAAAAAAATTTATAAGAAATAAAAGAAAGAAATTATTTGAGGATGGTGATATTGCCCCATCAAAAAAATTAAAGAAATCAAATTATATATAAAAATATTTATATTTTTTATATTTAAAACTATTGGACATCAATTTATTCTATAACTTAGAATCATATATATATATTTTTATTTATTTTCTTAAATCTATAAATAGATTTTTAAATAGGTTTTTCTTAAATCAGGACTAGACCAATAGGTTTGATAAATAATTTAATTTTTAAATAGATCTAATTAAAAAGTTACCTCTTGTTTCATTATAATATTTAAAATTAAATAAAAATTATTTTATATAATAATTAGGTGACACGTATTAATATTTTAATATGAATATATATATATATATATATGCAAGAAGTACTTTAAATAATTTCTTCAAATTTATGATGTGTGTTCACATGCAAAAAGAAAAAAACAAAACAAACTAGAGAGAGGGGCAAAGAAGATAGCTATGTATTTGATTGCCATTTATTATAAGTTGAATATGACTTTAGGATTCATGAATTTCTCAAGTGTCTTTTTTTTTTTTTTTATATCCACGGTTCATGCATTTGTTTTTACGATTTTATATTTTAAGAGAGATTGCTCAATCATACATGAAGGAGATGGAGAAGTAAGCTACAGGAAAAATTTTACACCTACTCTAGTTGCTTTATATAATCATATTTAAAAAATTATATTTTAAATTCAAATTTTAGTATTTATTTTTTAAAAAAAATTTTGAGACTAAGATCTTTTCAATTTAAAAGAGGAAAAGTTATATATATATATATGTGAGAAAAAAATATATTAACACTAGTGCAAAAATCTAAAGTAATTTTACATGCTTTCCTAATTTTTATATGGCTTATAAGTTTATATTTGTTTAATTATATTTCATGTTTTATTCATATAGATCATGTCCGTTAAGTTTTGAGTAAATAAAAAATATCTAATTATTTATTCCATATAACAAAATTTAAACTAGTAAATATATATTGAAAAAAATAATATTCTTAGTTATATGATAAAGATATCGGATTAACTCAAAACTTTTTGTGCACAACGAAAATGATTATATTGCTAAATTCAATATTGATTTATTAAGATATTAATTGTATACAAAATTATAAATTTGTTTAAAAAATGAATTAAATTTTGTGCAAAATCGATATCTGACACAAATATATAATTGAAACAATGTTCATTTAATGGCAAAAATTTGGATAAAGTGAGAGAGATAAAGAGTAGCACTTAAAAGGTGCGGCAAGAAGATGGTGACAACACTAATGAAAACCAACGATGAAAATAATATCATTGTCACTTGTAATTATTAGATTTTTCTTTATAATTCCAATTAGGCCATTTGCTTATCTATTGTCACCAAGTTTTTTTTTTCTTTTATTTTAAATTTGGTGAGAAGGAGATTCAAATCACGACCTTTTTATCAAACTTTTATTAGATTTGATAATGAGCGTATTCATATTGTGCTTGCATATTTTATCGTGTCATAATTATGTTTAAAATATTTTTTATAGATTTTTTAAACATATATTCATATCATGTATTTAATATTTTATATAAGTCATATTCATGCAATCGTGTTTAAAATCATTAAGTCTAGCTTTTTGATATATATATATATATATATATAACCTCCTGGGTTTTTTAAGGTTTTTATAGTGATTTCTTTTACATAAATTACATACTGCTAATTTTTTAAATTTTATAATTGGAATACCATTGGTGATGATCTATAATGAAAATTTTAGGGAAAAAAAAGATGAAATTGAAAATTTATAGATTGTTTAAGTTTTTAAGGTTTAAGATATCAATTTATAGTTATATATATATATATATTTAAAAAATAAATAATTATTTATTACACTTTTTTTAACTTACAAGTGAGGCTAAAACACTATCATGTGTCTTGAATGTATATTTTAAAAAAATAAAAACTAAATAAATATAATACTTAACAGTGTTTTAACTCCACGTATTAAGTTAAAAAAAAATTTACTGTCAATGTATGGAATAATAATCTTTAAAAAACAGTTATTCAAGTTGCAATAAATAAATATATATATATATATATTTTTTGCATTAACAAAGGAAGTTTTCCTTTTGCATCTCTTCTCTTATTGAGCATATATCTATATATATATCTATATATATATTTGTGTCTTATGTGATTAATGTAATAAATTATCTTCTCCCAATCATGAACAAAATTAAACATATGTTCATAAATCTATTATTTGCAATAACAAATTATTAAAAGATATATATATTTTTTGATTTTGTTATCAAATCTAAGCAACAACATCATATACTTCTTGTTCATATCTTTGGCCTTATTTATCAAGGGTCCCCCATAACATGCTCAATATTTAGAAATAAGTCACCTTCAATACTTTCAATTTCAACAACCAAGAATCAAAAGCTTCAAAATTTGTCCAACAAAATGGCCAAATTTAAA
>JBBYHO010000001.1:14724863-14737908 GCA_038382025.1 Adansonia gregorii | reverse complement strand
TGATGACCTTCAAAACGTATTTTTCGTTATCAATATGAAATAATCAAAATTTTATTTTTGAAATATTTTCAACTATGGATTCTTAGTTGATAGAATAAATGAAGTACCCTTTCCTACCAAATTGACTAACCTTTTGTGGGTGGGAAACACATACACTTAAGATTGAACCATATATGCTTAGATATGTCCTTCAAAAATTAATTAATTGTAATTTTTTTTAAAAGAAAAGAAGGAAACTCTGTGCTAAAAAAATGAGAACATGCATAACCTAACACAGAAGAATATTGGAAACATAACTCCTTGTGAGTAGGGAACCATCATCTTAATTTTCAATTAATTAATCGTAGCATCATTCAGTTGGTCCCCAACATTAGAAAAGGAATGAAAAAACAAATCTCTAATTAGATACATCTAAACGATGATTGAGTAAATGGTTGATAATTTCTTGAGGTATAGATTCAATTCCAATAAAAAACAAACAAACAAACAAAAGTGAATAAAATAAGGTATCTTTGAAGATTGTTGGGATTGTCAAAAGGGAAATTAAGTAGTTTTTGTTTTTTGGTCAAATGACACCCATCTGTTAACAAAGTTTTTAGGTTTGAGTGGTGCATTGTATATTGGAATTCCAAATCCAAAAATAATAATTTTTTTTCAATAAAAAATTTTAAATGCCTTTACTCAAAACCATCAAAGTATGAACCAAAGCAAATATTTTCTTTATATAATTAATTAATTAGCCAAGAAAGGCTATTAAGAGCTACACAACTTAATGTACCCTTTCCGAGAAAAAGATGTGTGAATAAATTTTTTTAAAAAAAAGATATCAATTTCATTGTAGATCTATTCGACGGTCAAGTTATCTGCTCAAGTTCAAAGATCTATCGGATATTTGAAAAGGTTTGGACAAAAATATTAGGCCTGTAAAATGAGCTTATGTAAAAAAATAGTTATGATTAAAAAAGGAGTCGGGCTTTGGCTCAACCTTTTAAGGCTCAAGCCTGGCTAGACCCGGCTTGCCCATTTTACTAGTACATAAAATAATTTTATATTTTTATACATTATATAATTTTTATCATATAAAAATATCTATGTAATATTATAATGTAAACATTAAAAATTAAATTAAATTATTTATATTTTAAAATTTAATAGAAGAAAATATTAAATTAATTAGATTAAATTTTTAAAAAATATATATTTTAAAAAAATTAATTATACAAAATAATTTAGATGGTCCTAAATAAATTTAAACAATCCATTTATAAATATGAACAAACTTAAATAAAATATATTTATGTTAATTCAAAACTCATATTTCAAAATAAATTAAAATTTAATAAATATATTTAAATTAATATTATATTTAAATTTAATAATAACTAAACTCGATTAATAAATATTTCTAGTTCATTGATATTGGTCTCATTTCCTATAGAATCACACGTCAATTTCATTGTGGGTCTCATCTTTTTTTTTCTCCCCCAATAATTATTGTTTGACGTTATTATCAAAATAATGCTAGATGTGTGGCCAAAAATAATAATAAATAAAAGAATGCTCGAATTTATCGTCACGTACACACTACGCACCTAGCCAACAAAATGCCGACTGCTAAGATAGTGACACTTGACAACACTCGTTAAAGATGGGATGATTTGTTGTGGGTTTTGATCCAAATTTTATTTGGTTTGAAATAAGATTTTTAATTAATTTATTATTTAATTAATATTTTTTAAAATTCAATTATAAAATATATTAATTTAATATTTAAAATAAATATTTTAATTTTATTAATTTTAATCTAATTTATAAATAGATTTATACTTGACCCAAAGCTTTTATTATTCTTCCCTTTCATTAAATTTACTTATAAAGAATTGAAGAAAAAAAAGTAATAATAAAAAGGAATCTAATTCACATTATATATATATATATATATTTTATTTTTGTATGTATTATGGTAATTTTTTTTTCAAAAAAATTCTAAAAGAATCTAGGACAATTCTTATTGTTATTATTTTTTTAATAAAGAAAATCTTTTTGGTTTAAAGATGTTAAAAGACTTGGTATAAAGGGATTGAACTTGATATGTGTCATATAAGATGTCTTCTTCATTGATAAAACTAGAAAACCATATTCCAAAATTATTTCAGTTGAGCATGGGGTAGCCAAAGCAATGGACAGTACAAAAGCATAGAATATTGATCCAATCAAGAAGGACATATATATAATGGACCCCGATTGATGGAACCCTAACTTTTTTTTATTTTTCTTCATCACCTTGTGAAAGGGGCACTCATTTTTACTAACTCCATCATTTGGAATTGATTTTGTTGCTTATTTCCCTATATAATTTATTTATTTGTTTCCCCTTCACTTGACCCTACGCTTCCACTTACAAATCATCAATTAAGATAATTGATGGGACCCAAGTTAGGTCAAATTAAAATTGGGAGGGCCAATGGCCCCCCATTGTATCATTTCTTAATAAGTGGGAAATTTGAATCACAAATATGAAAAAAAAAAAAAAGTAGATTAGTTAAAATCTATTGATTTTCAAAAAACAACTAAGGGAATATTTCAATGGAGTCATGGGAATCAAATCAAGTTTAGCATGATAGTTTTTTTGACAGCTCATTTCTTCAATTTCAATGGTAGGATAATGATGGGCATAAGGAAAGAAGGTTCAATCTTCAATGGCATTTACTTGTTGGGTGGGAAGTGGGAAACTTTTGCTTTCAAGGTACCACGTTTTTGAGTCTTGTAAGGCAATAAGAATAAAAAAAAAGAAACAAAGAACAGAAAAACACTATCAAGTTATTACTCATAAAGAAAAAGGATGGAATCAATGTTTTTTGGGTTTCTAAAAACCTAATTTGACTGAACTAAGGAAATGTGATGATTCCCTTTCTCTTACTTTGCACCCTTCTCATTCATCTATGTAAAGGGCGATGATGGGTTATATAATTTTCTTTTTGGAAAGGCATTGGTGGGTCAAGACTCAAGAGATAAGCATCCCACAAACTCCCAAAAGGAAGAGTGCATAAACCATTCACCAAGAAATCATATCCAACACAATGAGAGTTTTTTTTTTTAATTATTATTATTATTATTATTATTATTATTATTATTTTGCCCTTTATGTGGGAATTTCAATGACCTGCCAATGCCATGAGTTTACTTTTACATGTTATCACAATATGGTGTAATGGGTAGAGTAAGGCTAAAGACTAGTAGAGAAGACATTTATTTCAAATTTGAATCCAGCAAGCCCCACTAAATGAATGAATGAAACATTGAAAAGAGAAAACTAAAGGAAACCCCAAAAAGAAAGAAACAACACTTGCATCTATTCTTCATTTATTTTCTCTAGGTTTTGACAGATTGTTGTGGAAGTGTAACATCTGCTTCTCCCACTCACTCAATGTTCCATGTGCCATAGATTCATAAGGTCTTATTAATAGATAGACATAATAATTCATATATTTTATTATGTCGTAACTATATTTACGATATTTTATATTTATATAAATTTTGATACATTTTTATGAAATTAAAAATATATATTTGTGTAACATCATATTTTAATTACTTTATCTATTTTATACTCATATATTTGAGTTTAATATTGTTAGGTCTACTAATAAATTATCATATCAGGGATTGTGGTTGCAAACCAAACTCCCTTCTATCTTGGGTAAAAGTCATTATGCTTCACTTTTCTTTTCTTTTTTTTCCACTCTCTTTCTCACTATTCATGAGTGGGTACTTTGTCTAAAAGTGTTCGTAAAATAGTTCCATCTTGTCTATATCAGGCAACCAATGTAAAAGCCAACCCACACAAATCATTCATGTAGTTTGGTTCGGGGAGAGGAAAGTGGGCACACATGATATTTAACGTAGAATAGGATTTGGATTTTTTTTCAATGTAGATTAGATAGGATATTTAGATAAACATTGGATTGGACAAACTACAGCCCCTAAAAAAAAAAATGCTTAAAGTGATTTTCTGATGCAAACGCAATGACCTGTTTCAAAGAACAAAGATAGATAACTAATGTACTATGTTTTTCAACTGTATTCCCCCCATTTTTCTGTGTCTCCTTTTGGTTTTTTGCTTTATTTTCTTTCAAAGTTTTGTACATTCTAAACAGTGACAAAGACATGAGCATGGGGTCGACGATGACATTACAAAAGAATCAGCCATCCTCTTTGGACCAGATAAATTGCAAAAAAAAATATGGTACTATTAGTCCAACATCAGAAATGCATGATATATATTGTGCTGTCTCTCAGACAATTCATTATGCAGATGCAAAGGGAGAAAGATTTGGCCCACCAATAATGGAATGGACCATACCCAATTCTCTGTCCCTATAAAATCACAAACTACAGATAGATGATTTTGACACCAACATGATTTTCTGCATATATATATATATATATATATATATGATTTAGGAAGAGGGTATTATTCAAGTTTTCTTGAATGCACCAGACTAGGCTGTATATGGACCTACTTTGAAAGAAACCGTGTTTATGCAGTGTTCAATCTCTATTTTTCTCTCTCTATCTCTTCCTGTATGAAAGCTTGAGCAGCAGCCTCTACTTTAATATAACACTATTATCTATCTAATCAAACTTTTTTTCCCTCCTATTAGTGGAGGGATCTATGCAAAATCTTAAAGATTACATCAATTTTAAAAGATCTTTCATCATTCAATCAATCAAACATGTTGGAAGGTTCAAGGTAATTTCAAACATGTGAATATAAACACAATAGCATCTTACTTTTATCTTTTCACAGGATGGGAGAATTTTTGGTGCTTTTGTCAAGTAACAGGAAGCTTGCTAATGCTATCAGCTAAAAGATGGGGGCCTACAATGACAGGTTTTCAGCAAGTTGTTTCTATTTTTTTTATTCCTATATTATCAGCAACTGGCTTCGAGAAACAGTTGGAAACTTTAAGGAAAGAACAATCTTTAGCCTATTAGGACCTTTTTCAATTATATTTCAGCAAGAGAACAATCCCTTCATTTTCTTCATAGGAACGTCAAGAAAATAGTGTAACTATAGCTATTGACAAACATTTTATCCCCCTATTTCTGTAATGTTAAATCACAAAAAAATTTACTTAGTTTCTGATAAAATTATTATGGCAATCACTACAACTGGATTGGTATAATAACTATCATCTGAATGGTAACAACCGATTGATTTTTAACAGCATTAGGTATTTTTTTATTTTTATTTTTCAGCCGGACATCTTAGCCTGCCTATATCAAAGAAAAAGCCAAAATGGGTCATATGAAACAACAGATATAGGACTCAGTTTAGTACATTGGGCCTCCTCAGATTGGGATCCACCATGGATGATATAATTATTACCTGCTCCTTGCTAGATTAATCAGACACACTCACTTTGTTTATTCAAATCTGACTCTTCAGTGTTATAATGGAGTGCTGGACAGTGATGGCACAGTCTAGACCTACCCACCTTGGACCCTTCATAAACACATTATTCAGAGAAGCAGACATAAGATATTCTAATAATGAAGGCTCTCATTTATTCCAACAGATAAGTGTAAATACATTAAAAAAAGATCTGTTTGTTTCCTACCATTCTTTTCCTAAAAAACCATAGCAGTCCAGGATGCATCAGCTTTATATAGTTTTGGACGAACATTATGAAGATATAATATTACCCCCCAAAAAAATCAATGTAATTCGTAAGATATAAAATTTATTGCAACCTGGATGATGTAAAGCTATTAAAGTTTACTGTTTAACCAAACATCAATTCCAGAGCCCCACTAATTCTGCAAAATTTCGTGTCCTGGAATGATTTTGTCCACTCATTCTCCCTTGTTCATGTCAAACTCTTTGAAAACAGCCTTAATACTTGTTTCAATTTGTTTTGAAATTTTCAGGCATTGTATATTATCTTTGCTTAGCATGGCACAACAAAGATTAAATATGGTTGAGATGTTTGACAGGTTCAACTACAAAACAAAATGAACAAATGATATCCATGTTAAAACCATAAATATGTGTCCAGCTAAAGTACACAACTTGAGTGTCGGTGTCTCGCCAAGGTTTTACGCATGGTGTGCTTTTCACTACATGCGCTGTATCGATGTAGAAATATATGCAAAATGATATTTCATCAAAGGCTTATTTCGTAAACAGTTGTAGGGGGACTGAAAAGATAACTTGGTACATGTTTAAAAAAGGCCTCATGCTGCTATTTTCTAGAAAATCCGAAATGGAACCTCCTGAGATATTGAAATAAGTTTAAGAAGAGAAAGGGAAAGACAATAAATCATTTAATCTTTGGTAATTAACTATTAGGATTAAAATGACATAATTTGGCAAAGGGTGATTTGATTTTTTGATCACAGTGGTTTTTGATTCCATGAGCTATAGGTTAAAAAGCAGGGTTGCTCATTGTTTTGAGAGAATAATGCCATTGAAAGAGTGCTAAATGTAGGTGTGCAAGGCGCATGCTTCTCCCCCCCCCCCCCCTTTTTCTTTTGGTAAACAAAGTCCTTGCTTTTTCCCACGCCTAATGCTTACCAAAGAAACCCACTTTAAAACCTATTTTAGACTATTGGTATAGACAGGAGTTTTAGTGCATGTAAGGCTGTTTCGAGGGAAAGATGAAAAGAAATGTTAAATAATACCAAATAAAGAGAGCTTTTCTTATACTCAAAACATGCCGAACTCAAGAAAAGATACTGAAAAGATAAAAGCTAATCCTCCCCCATCATTCCATCAACTATATGGTTGGCACTTGGCACAGCATTTAACAGTACAATTATGTAAGTACTAAGTCCACTTTTGAGAGGAAAAAAAGAGGCTTTTAAATGATGTAAAAAGATTGAAAAAAAAACGATAGAAGGGAAAACAAGGGGGGCTTAATTGAAGCAATCTAATGTTATTTTGATTGACTGGTTCTTTAATTTTTTTAAAAAATATTCATATTTAATATATTTGACACATATTTAAATATTAATATTCAATCGCTCATCTCAATCGAAATAAAATAGTATACTATACTTCTTATCCTAGTCGAGGGGAAACGTATCTCCTTTTTTTTTTAATTTCGTTTGTCAAAAATCCCCTGATCCTCTCAAAGTGGAAGGACAGCGGTCAGCTCATTCGTGCCACAGACAGGCAAAGCTTGAATAAAGTAAACAAGGTGGAATATAATTATGGCACAAGAATAAGAACAATTTGTTTATGTTGTATGAATGAAAGAAAAAGAAAAAACCTCAACTGAAGAGAATATTAGAGTGATAGTGAGGCATAAAACTTTAATGTCATAGAACTCTATTATGATGAAAATGTTTAAGTTAGCACTATGTTGTCAGCATATGGAGCATTGTTAGTTAATCAAAACAAGCTAAAATTCCTTCTCAGAAAGTAACCCAAGAAGGTAAGCTTTAAAGAGAACAGAGAGCTCCTGATCTTCTGCAGAATAAGATACACTCAGTAATACACTTCATGCTTCATAGATTCTTTTCCTATTTTATGGTCTTTTCTTATATTGCTCAGACTTTTTATTTTTCTTGAAGTAGCTGCCTCTAACTAACATATTTCTAGATATTGGTACAGGGATATAACAATTCAAAGACCCTCAAAATACAATGAAAAACTTAAAAAAAAAAAAATAAATATATCCATGTCGAACACATTTTCATAACTGACACTTAAACCCGAGTTCAAGTAACATAACTCCTTCCATATCATTTCCCACTATAACTATCAATTCATAGCATGCGTAACTTTATTGAAAACACAATCTTGGCAAAGGGTGGTTAAAGTATAACCATTAACGATGATGTCAAGATGTGATGAATTTTTTGTTTCAAACTTTTTCATCCCATAGAATGAAAACTCGTGATTTTAGAAAAAAGAAGGCAAGAGAATATTTAAAAACAGAAGTGAAATCTTTATTCTAGGAATCTGTTTCAGTCAAACATGCTGGTTCTCTTGATCGCCTTCATTTTGAAGCTTGCAATCATTTCAGGAAGTGCAAGGCTGCAAAGCAAGAATGTTAACTGCAGTGAAAGTTTATACATTTCCCCAGATTTTAGCTTGCTTCGAAAGATTACAGAATCATTGAGTGCCTGAATAGTTTTGCCACTCACAACGGTTCTTGATGAGAAAAAGCTAAAGAATAACATGATTGCTACCATCAAGGCTACTACTTTCTGTCTCCATGGAGCGTTAAACAGTTCCATTATCGTATTATCGAACACATCGATGAGTTCCCTCCTCCCACATGCTTTCCTCTCAACTTATTAAGACATTTAGATATATAGGAGCACTTAGATGAGTGCCCAAGTGTTGAAGAAACGCAGTAAAGCGAGGTCATTACAAAGTGACTTGATCCCTAGACCAAAGAGACCTCATTTCAATGGCAAACAGCAACACATACATCAGAAAACCACTACTGAACATTAATAGAGTGAAAGGGGTGAATGTTGTTTCATGACTCTCTGAATTCTATTAAGTCTCAACTCAGACAGATATTGGAGTTGAATGATTAAATTCAAGTGCATGACATTTAGCTCATCTATACCATATCTTTTCAATAATTCCTGTCTATTAAGAAAGCAAAGAGATCTGTACTAGTCTTCTTGCTTCCTTTCATAATCCGCACTTCTATCCAAAGCTGGGTATTGGGTAATCAACTGCATAGAATTAAAGCCAAGCTGATAAGACTTTGTATTTTGACACCCAACAGCCAATACTTGATTTACCAACTTTATAGCTCTAAAATAAATAGAAGAAAGCAGGGGCACATTGCTATATTCAGTAGGAAAATTGGATATAAAGTACACATCTATTCTAAAGGAAGAAACAATGGTTCCATACACGTATTAGATAAAACCACAGTCATGGTGCTACCTTGCTTTTGATGCGATTCATGTCTTCTGCACCTCCCTAGTTCAGTCAAATATAGCCTGAGGAGCCCTAGATTTTGCATTATAATGTACAACTGAAGATCGATGAAGATCATTCAGTATTCCAGTGGAGATCACTGTTAACTTATAAGGCTAGCAGGGGAATTTATATTAAGATTATACTTGGTTCTTGGTTTTCTTACCAGAATTGCTCTTTTTTTCTTTCAACATTTTATCTAAAACTCTCAATGGCCTCCACCAATTATAAGGAGATATGAACTCAAAAGAAAGCAAGAATACATCAGAACTAAGTTACAGAAAAAAATATACATTTACAAAAATTGGCCATCAACTGTTTCCTTGTGATCTGTTTGAAAGGAGTGTAAAGACCTTCGCATTGGGGTGACCTCAAGGAAAATACTCAGGTCCAGGCAAGAACTGTGGTATCTTGGGTAGCAGTACCCCGTGCAGTAGCATTATTAACAGCGAAGTAAGATTTCATTGACTATCTAAAGTCATCTATGAGCATGCGAATAAAAGAGCTTCATCAGAAACACAACAAAAACCCCCTCACACCCTTGTTCAAGCACAAGCATGAAGAATTGAACTTCAGATTACAAATGGGCAAAGTCGGTTTTAAATTACGTTAATTATATCAAATAGATGTCAACACTAAATCTTAGTGCCTCTTTCTTGCGGTTAAATAAATAATCTGGAGCCGCCATAACAAATTACAATCTAAACAAACTTTAATATTACCTAGCAAATGAATGAACTCACACTGATTTTGGTTCTATAATAATGTAAAAATATAACAAAAATATGAAAGTATCCACCTACAAAAGGAACAACTAACTGTTTTAAGGCCTAATGCATATTGACCGCTTTTATCATAAGGTCCCGTAAGCACTTCACTTTGGTTGCAGAGCATTCTTCATCACGAGCCTTTCTTGTTGGGCTTGGTTCACTGATATACCATTGTGGAGGACTCTCTCCAAACACCGAGAATTGGGAACATAGAAGGGAAAGAAACAAGCAGGTATCGTTAATGGAACCTGTTGAAACGTTGGATGATTAAGGTTCTTTTTGTAACCAAATATATAAGGATTTATTATCATCCACAATCCACATAACACAGTGCAGGTTTAGCAGTGAACTTGATCATTGATGGTTAAGGAGAGAACCAAACACACTAGAAAAATTTATTCATTCTCAACAAGCATGAATGAAAAGAACCAAAGAGAAACATGGGAAAAAAGTTCAATCTAAGCCCAAGAAAAAAAAAGTGTGGTAGTCCAAGTATAAGCTTATGAGCAGAATTACTGCAGCCTCTGGTAAATCTGTTTCTGCCATTAAGTAATTTAAATGTTTGTTTTATTAAGGAACCGATTATCAACTAAAATAACTACCATGCGCATAACTAGTAACTCATATCAGAAAACAGTACAGTACAGTGCAGAGTCCAGTGGCCTTCTAATCTCAATGAGGCAAGTGGGAGAAAGAATGCCACCTTAACCGGTTTTCTCTATCCAAAGAAAAGACCTAAAATGGTCAGCTTCTATATAAAGTAATCATACGCTAACATGGTAATGCTTAATACAATTTCAAATCTCAAGGTTGAAATCACTCTTTACTGATTACTTAACATGTAAACATTACAAGAATAAAATCCATTTTTGGGTTTGAATAATTTATCTTGCAAGTTGGCACCGAAGGGATTTGAGTTTACATGGCACCAGAGGGATTGAACATGTTAAGGAATCAATCTTACGACAATTACAAATTTGTTCCTTAATGTCATTTATTTATGCATCTTTTAATTTTACAGGTTGAAGATGTGCATTCTTAGTCCCTATACTAACAACTAAAGTGGAATAGTGAATGCAGCTAAAGAACTGAAATGCAATGGAATGGAATTGAGTAAACATAAAAAAAAAAAATCGATTTCACTTCAATGATAAAAGCTAACTAGTAATCTATAAAATACATACCTTGGAAGCAAGGGTCGATGACACATGAATTCTATCTATTAAAAAGACTAAAATTTAAAAGATGTAAGCATTCAGTTATAATCTAAATTGCTTCGGACTACCTTTCTAGAATCATATGGAACTAAAGCTTACAAACTTATAAACCAGCAAGAAAAGAACCCTGTCTTGAATAAATGGTCTACGAAATTCTGCTAAATGGAGTTGATGACATTAAGATCACATCCAATTTTTTGCTACGCTAAAACTCTTTTCCTTGATCGAATCTTAAAAGCATGAGAGTCTAATGTGCTAACACTTACGATAGACTAAAACTAATATTAAGAAATCGCTTGGGCAATTTACTTGTAGGTAAAACAAATAATCAAACTTCAGAGCCTGAGGGGAGGAACAATCAGTTCAAACAACAGATAATGCACTAACTCAGGAAACTGGACTTCAATTTTAAGAATGGAATACTTTGCATGACTTGATTTATTATCTCAAACAGAAAATAGCTTCAGATCTGCATGAATACTCATCAGATAAAATCACATAATGCGTTTCTGTTAAGCCATTTTCTCTTGGTCAAGTACTCAGTAAACCATCATTATAATCATCAGTGAGATACAAAGCCTCATAAACTCTGATGTATCAAAACTGAAAGTATATCAATAAATTCTAGGAAGGCTTTTTGTTATTACTATATACCAGTACTTGGCTATGGAAAAAAAAAAAGAAAAAAAACATTATATCCAGATAGTATATGTTTGAAATCAATATCTAGGCAATGACACTATTAGTTATTTTGCTAAGATGAAACATTAAATGGAGACTGAAACATATTAGGAGTATAATTGTTTGGATTTTAGGAGCATCACTTTATGCACAAAATTTCACAATAACTAGGTTTTAGATCACCCTTTTGCGATATTTTTGACCCTTTCAACCAGTGAAGAATCCATACTGTTAAATGAACTCACCTCGTTTCTACTACTAAGTGCGACGAACTTCTCATTAAACATCAAGATAATACATATAGCTACCAATTTAGTACCATCATAAGCTTCCTTAAGGAATGTGGTTCTCCTTGCACACTTATTTGTAATATAAAATCAAACATGGCACTAAATTATACGGTAACAGCTACTCAGAATGAAATGCATCCATTTGTGCGGATGTCGTCCAATTCTCCATAGTCAAACCGAGGAGTTCATGAAGCGAAGCCACCACTTATTTCCGAGCTTTTGGATCTGCAACTTCAAATCTCCTAGCATTCAAGTATGGAGAAGGGAATTCCATCTTCTGCCAATTCTCAAGCTCCTCAAGATAACTCTTATTTGGTCTAAAACCAGCCGCAAAACACGTCTTAAATGCAAATGCCAAATGGACCAATATAGTTACCATCTTTCATCATCCTAACCTTCTTTGGACCCCCAGCAGACTGCAACACCCCTTCACGCATGAATTTCTCCTCGTGAGCAATCACTCCCAGTAACGATTATCCCAATTCTCCAAGTTAAGATAAGCTGTACCATTGACATACTTGATCGAAAAATATTGAGGATAAAGTGAATTACTTCCTAAAATCCTGAGGCCAAGCAAGTTCATTTCCAATGAATTCAACCTTTTCCAACGGTACCCTAAAATCAGTCGATAACATTAACCACTTCCTTACATTATTCACTATAATGGGTACCATCAGATTCCTCGATTCACACGCGTAACAGAAGGGAGTTCTTTTGCACTACCACCACCAACATGGAATATTGAAGGGTACTTCTCAATGATGGGCATGAAGCTCCATTCAGCCACAAACCCAACTTCGTTTTCGAGGTCGCGAAGAAGACATTGATGCTTTTGAGATTGGATAATTGACAACACGTGAAGAATTGGAGATGGCTTCTTTTGCAAGTCCATACATTGTCAAGTTGATAAGTCTCTGTGGTATATATTTTTTTCTTTACTCTCTTTCCTCCACTTGATAATTGCCTTACAGAAGCAAACATAGAAACCGACTTTTGACACTGCAGTTTTGTAGATGATGATGTTATCATGTATCTAAAGAAAGATAAAAAGACACTGCTTTTTTTTTTTTTTTTGACAAAACCTCGACAAAATCTGATAGATCTTAGAGAATATATTTAAAATAAATAAATAAA
>JBBYHO010000001.1:14706618-14724763 GCA_038382025.1 Adansonia gregorii | reverse complement strand
AAATAAATAAATAAAATATGTGTTATTTATTAATTGTATTTGTAACATATGATTAATATATGAAATAATTATTTTAAAAATATATATTTTAATTAATTTAGTATATATAATTATACAACCAGAAATGTCAAGACATAACTAGTGGCATATCTTCATTTTAATTTTAATCTTTTTACTTATTCACAATAATCTAAAAGGAAAAACATAATTCATGTTAAAAATTTTATTAATAAATAATTTAAAATATATTTGAATAATGATTAGATTAAATGGTGATCTAACTACTTAAATTTAAATGCTTTTTCTATCAAATTAAATGTTTTGCTCGACCATAGTTTTCATAAGAAGTTACACATATTTACAACATGAGATCAAATTATATAGGTTAAGTACCTTAGACAACACATCACTAGAGCTATTGTGTGAAGACAATAGTAGATAGAAGCATTTTACTTTATTGAGCTTCCCAAATCTTTAAGTAAATCAATGAACATATATATATATATATGCATATATAAGGAGTTACAAATTCACATTGTACTTGATATGTGTTACGTAACGTTCATGATACTAAAGCTGCAATGAAGTTTGCGAATGCAATTTAAAATTATAAATCACCTCATTTCAATTCCTAAAAGAAAAAAAAAAACCCTAATTTATAAGACCTAACAGGATTATATTACAAGGTCATAAAAATCAAACATGCCATATTTTTGCTTACTCAGTCCAAAAGTTTTACGTTTGCTCCTTTCTTCAGATTCTGCTTTAAGACTTCCAATATTTTCTCGCATAGCCCAACTCCACGTTCTATGGGCTCGATTACGTTGATATTGATTATCTCCAAAATTATGAACCAATAAAGAAGCATAATTTCCATGGGTTGAGACATACCAGATTAATCAGAATCTAGTACGTGTTCCCCTCTAACTCTAAGATATTGGTTCGGATAGGTTTGGATGTCTCAAGTATAACTGCACGCCCGAAGGTTCATAGTTCATCGACTTGATAGGGGTAAGGATTTAAATAACAGTTATAATATAATGTTATTGTTGATAATTTAAAGTGTCGATTTTTTATTATCAATATTCATCGCATATAGTAGATCGGGCTAATATTTGTTAATATCTGCAATAATGATAAATACGATGCGACTGAAAATGCGGTAAGACAGCAACAAAAGAAAGCAGCTACCAGATAAGGTGAATTCAGTCACTATCTCTCTAAAATTCTCACTTGGACCAAATAAACACGTCAATATTTGATGCATATCACTAGCTGTCACTTGGAAGAACACTTGTAAGGGGTTGGGAGACTGAAACAAAATTTGATCAAGAATGATCCAAGAGAGGATTCTAAATCTACTTTCTTCCACCTTTGAGCCGAAAGATTAATTAACTCTTAGTTTGAAAACAGCAACTCTCTCGATAAAACCCTAGCTGGTTTACAAAGACAAGAATCACAGTTTATCAGGTGCCATAAATATTGTATGTTAAAGTTATCATATATCGATCCCTTTTATATTTTTATGATCATTAACTCAAGAATTCATGTCTATGTTAGGCCAATTTTTGTGCTTATAAAAAGCATTGGATCAGATAGCCTCTACACTTCATGCATTCTTCATATTAATTTATAATAATATTGCAGCGCTGTAGTTTTAGCCATGGCTTTCTCTCGTCTTTCCTTGCCATTCTCATTGCATCTCCTGTCATTACTAGCGGCCATTGCTTTTGCTGGCAGTGATTCATCATCGTCTAAATATAAATATGGTTACGATATTCCAGCTGACAGTTCTCAACCAAAGCCAGAAGGAGAAGCAAATTCCAACTATGGTGATAAACCAAGCATTTACAACTACAAGCTCAACTCAGAAGAGAAGCCTGGTTATGGTTCAAAGCCTGAAGGAGAAGTGAAGCTCAATAATGGCACAAAACCAGGCATTTATAAGCCAAAACCCGAGGATAAGCATGCTTGTTGACAGGACACGAGAAGGAGATTAAAAGTCTAATTATGGCACAAAACAAGACAATTAGAAGCTGAAGGAGGAAGACAAAGAGAAGGCCGGATATGAGAAGAAATCATATGTTGTTAAACCAAGCCTGCAGAAGAAGAAAAACCGAATTATGGTAGAAAACCACATATTTACAACCCAAATTTCGAAGAGAAGCCCAAGTATAAATGATAAAGTTACAAGCCAAGGCCGTTTGTTGTTTTAAATCAAACCAGAAAGTGAGGAAAAGCTTGACTATGACGATGGCAAGCAACCGAAGCCAAAGAGCAGGAAAAAATTCTTCATACTGCTATCGAAAGTCTTGTTTTATATTGACAGGTCCCACGTATTATCCAATTCAATGTATTGTCTCGTTCAACATTGTGACTTTCATCCAAGAGAAGATCAAGTACAGATGTTTAAACTGCAGTCAGTGTACGTCCAATTATAATAAATATGGACGAACGGTTCAAGGAGAGAGAGAGCCGAACTGCAAAATAACAACCTAAGCACGTGATGGGGTCACAATCTATCTATGATCAAATATGCTTTAGCTTTCATATTTTTTGGACTAATAATTAAATTTCATAATTTCCCATGATTGCTTTGCGGGGGGTTTAGCAAAAGTAACATGTCAAGATGTGGATGAGATTGGGGAGGAGAAAACTTTCCCTATCTGCAGCGTACCAACGGATAAAAAGGGTTGCTTCTTCGCAACTGTCTTCTTCATCTTTAAGTGTGGTAGACTTGTCCCGAAATCCCATCTTTGATCTTCAAAATGTCAACCCGTTGCTTACTCAAAAATCCAGCATGATTATCATCAACCATCTCAGCTTTCTCATCATCATTATCACCACCATTACTAACTTTGATAGTTTCTTGCCAAAGCATGTAACGATGAACGACGGCATCAGCATTGTCAGAAGTACAAACCTTTCCTTTTTCGGAAATTATGATGACGCCAATTTCTTCCCCACTCAGCTTTGATAATTTGGCAGCTTTCTTTGGTAAACCCTTCTTTCGTTTAAAAAATGCTACCCATTGTTTGTTTTGTTTCTCTATTCTCTTCATCTCGATCCTTCATTTACCGCAGCCTTTTATTCCTGGTTTGTTACTGCTTGAACTCGCTACATACATGGCTAATACTAACAAAGATGAAAGGACAAAATAAAAAAGAGCAAATCTTTGGGTTCTTTCTCATCAACAAAAGATTTCTTATTTTGGCTTTGGATTCAAGGGGTTTTGGAAGATAAACGTTTATAACTATATACATTTATAAAATTAGGTTTAAAGTTTAGTTTTTCCTTCTGCCATTAGAACTCGAATAGCTTTTGCATGAAAGTTTTATTCACTTTTTACCAACTTTTCCTCACTCTTCTTATTGGAAGCCCACAAAAAAAATGGAAAGACCATAGTTTAAAACCTTAAACTAATTACGAAAGGAAATTAAAAGAAAATGAAAATACCCTTTTTCATCTTTTACTTGATGCACAAGCAATTTTGGTAATCTTAAAAACCTTGAAACTCATATATATTCTATCAAATTCAGGTCTCTTGTGTGAAAGCCTTTGTTAAATCGAGTAGGGTCTCAATGAAATATATGCATGTGTAGATGTATATATTAGTTATCCACCTCCGATCTCCGAATTTTCAACGTTATGCCGGGCTACGCATAGCAATTTGCACTATCTCGAAGGGGGGGAAATATTAATATTAACAAAATATGATTAGATTAAAATAATATATATTTTACAACATAAATCATTTCATTACATTTAAGTTCATAAAAAAATTCACTCATTTTAATAAAAATATTTGCTGTGGCAATAATAATGGGCAGGCAAATTTCTAGTTCTATATGTAAAAGCAAGCAATCAGCTTTATCAGCAATCTAAATGAACCACAAAGGTGACATTAAGATAAAAAGATGGCAACTTTTAACACAATATCGATCACAATACATCATTCAGCATCAAATAAAAACCTAGTAACCATACAAGGATTGTCAAAGTCCATTGTAAAAGCATTTAAAAAGGACCTTAACTCATATGGGTGAAAGCACCCAAGAAGCAACTTACCAACAAAATTATAACCAGACCAAAAAAAAAAATAACAAAACTAAATTGCAGCAGAATCTATGCCACCGCACAATCATTACCCTCTCTCTCTCTCTCTCTCTCTCTCTCTCTCTCTCTCTCTCTCTCTCAGTTATTCTTCGTTTCTCTGTTGCTTTACAGCTTGTCCTCGTACTCGGAAAGCGGGGTCATTTGCTCCTTCAATCCCTTCCTCTTCCGGATCTCCGCAACATGGGCTGCTGCCTGGGAACCAGGTTCCAATGGGTCTGATGACATCATATCCCAGTGATCAAACACACATTGTGGGAAAGCCTGTCCTGATGTTGCAGCCCTCAATGTGCTGGAGAACCCGAAGGACTCGATGACAGGAAGGTAAGCCTTGATGTTGTAAAGAGGAGTTCCAGGTCTCTGCATCTCCTCGAAAACATGTCCACGCTTCTGGTTAAGAACACTGTAAATACCACCAAGTGCCTGCTCAGGGGCTTGGATCTCCACCAAGTAAACTGGTTCAAGAAGCCTTGGCTTGGCTGTAAGCTGAGAGGCGTAGAAAACCCTCCTAGCTGTTGGAATGATCTGCCCACCCCCTCTGTGGATTGCATCAGCATGGAGAACCACATCACAGACCTCGAAGCAGATACCCCTCATGTTTTCTTCAGCCAATGCACCTTCCTTTGATGCCCACTGGAACCCGGCAACGACAGAATCCTTAATTTCATTTAGATACTGAACTCCTTTACACATATCAACAACCATGTTGGGACCGGTGGTCTCAGGGCCAAAACACCAAATCTTCTTTGCAAGATCTTTGTCCCAACCAAACTCCTCAGCCAAGATCTTGGAACGAACCTTGGGATCGTCTCTTGGACCAATTCGCCCTTCATCAATGGCCTCAGCAAGACCTTCCTCTAGGGGTCGAGCTTCCATGTACAGACGGTTGTGCTTGTTAGGGGACTTGCTCATCACTGTCCTGCAAGACCTCTCAAGGACAGTCTCTCGGAATGACACAACAGGGTCTGATTTAATGATCTCAGCACCACCCATAAAATCTTCTTGTAAATCCTTGAGACAGATCTCAAGGTGGAGTTCACCAGCACCAGCAACAATGTGCTCTCCCGACTCTTCAATGGTACAGACAACCATAGGATCAGACTTGGCCAAACGCTTCAGCCCTTCAACAAGTTTGGGAAGATCAGATGCAACCTTACACTGAACGGCCACACGGACAACAGGTGACACAGAGAACTTCATTGCACGAATCGGGTGGGCATCAACTTCCTTCTCGTTAGTCAAAGTAGCATTCTTGGTGATAAACTGGTCCAAACCAACCATGGCAACCGTGTTACCACAAGGCACATCCTCGACTGTCTCCTGCTTCTTCCCCATCCAAATAACAGTTCTCTGTACGCTCTTAACATACAAGTCTTTCTTCTCACCAGGGACATAATTTGGACCCATGATCCTGACCTTCAAACCAGTTGAGACTTTGCCAGAAAAGACACGACCAAAAGCAAAGAACCTGCCTTTATCAGATGCCGGAATCATCTTCGAAACATAGAGCATAAGAGGACCCTCAGGATCACAGTTCCTGATAGCATTGGCATAGATATCATCAAGAGGGCCCTCGTACAAGTTCTCAACACGATACTTCTGAGCCTTGCTAGGCGAGGGAAGGTGAAAGACCATCATTTCCAAGAGAGCATTGCTTGCAGGAAGCCAAGTCTGCATTACACGCTTCATCAGGGCCTTCCCCATCAAGTCCTTCTCTTCAGACTTCATGGTGACACCAAGCTTTTGCAACATCGGCCAGAGCTTATCCTTCTGGTCATTCATACACGTGTTGATGATCTGCTTGATAGGTTCATAACAGAATTGAACAAATCCACGCTTGCAGGTGGCAGAGCCAGTGTTCTTAGTGGTCCACTTCTTAGTAGCTGGATCAAAAAAGTTCTCACCCCAAAGTCTTTCCATCATTTTCGCCTCATCAACTCCAAACTTTGAGGCATACATTTTAGCAAAGTTGGTCAAGGTAAAAGCCCAACCATGCAAACCTGCAGAGAAGGCAACTGTTCCCTTTTCAGGGTAGACTTGAACATCACCAAGAAGAGGGTCTTCATAGGTGGCCATTATGACATTAGCATTTTCAATCACTCTCTGAAATGTCTGGTACGCCTCCTCTCCATCAACCTGGAGCTCAAGGAAGCACCTGTCCATCTTGTTAACAGTCAAGACAGGCCTGATCCTTTCTCCAAGAGCCTGGCGGAGGACAGTCTCTGTTTGCACACAGACACCTTCAACGCAGTCAACAACCACAAGGGCACCATCAGTGATTCGAAGTGCAGCTGTGACCTCAGATGAAAAGTCAACGTGCCCAGGGGAATCAATAAGGTTGATGAGGTACTCATTGCCTTGCCTCTCGCCTTTGTAGTTCTTCAAAGATTCATCAGACATTTCATAGTACAAAGAGATGCCAGTAGACTTGATCGTGATACCACGCTCAGCCTCATCGGCACGGGTATCTGTCATACGAACATCACCAGCAACTTCTTGAGCAATGATACCAGCAGCAGCCACAAGAGAATCCGTAAGAGTTGATTTCCCTGTGTATAAAAAAAAAAACTGCATCAGAACCAATGCCAACAATATCACCACTTTAAAACAGCACCATCACTTATATTAACAATTGTCAATCGTAAAGAAAAAAAAAAAGGAGTGAAAAGCTTTAAGAGCAGCAAACAGAATTGGTTCTCAATTTGGAATTAATCTAGCATAACTTAAATTCAGGCTACATATTCACATTACCATTACTATCTTTCCAAAAAACAAACTAGCACAGATGAAATTTGATAAATAGACCAACGACAATCAAACATAACTAATAGGCAATCGTTATTGATTTACAATTTACTCAAACAAGCTTTCGATATACTACATCAGGTTACGTGATAACAAACATGGACGAAAAAAAGCATACCGTGATCCACATGGGCAATAACAGACATATTACGGATGTTGTGTTTTCGGTCCATAATAGCACGGAGCTCCTCAGCTGTAAACTTCACCTGTAACACATCCAACATAACTCAAATCAACATAATTCACAGGAAAAAAAAAAAGAAAAATAAATCGTAAAAAGAGATAATATATTCATTCAACTTACCATTTTGACTTGTCTTTAAAATACCCCGAACTACAAAAAAAAAGAATCAAAACTGCCAAGCAAGAAAACAAAATTATTAATCTTGCATAAAGAATAAATACACAGTAACATCAAAGGCAGCATAATTTCAAAAGCCCAAAACTCATCCAATTAGAAAAATGATATTTTCAAGATATATCATATCAGCACTAGATAATCAATACCCAAAAAAGTTCAACAAGTGCTTAGAGCTAGGTAACAGCATGATTTACTACAAGCAAGATACATACTTTCTATAAAATCGAAGAAAGTAAAAGGAAATGGTGATCTAAGATTAAAAACAAGAAGAAACGGAAAGCAGGATCTAAATCGACACAGATCTTAATGGAAAATGAAATGGAAAAAAGCAAACCAGAAAGCGAGAAAGGCGGCGATAGAAAGAAAAGAGACACGAAGAGGCAAGTCAAGGAGGATATGCCGTATTTATATTCGGTAAGATGCCGAAGCAGCGAGTTTGAGTGAGCGAGCGCGAGCGGGGCTCAGCTAGGGTTTTTTTTTTTTTAAAAAAAAAAAAAATTCTGATTTCTTTATTTCCTTTTAACTGTAATTATTTTGGTGTTGAAAATAGTAATAAAAAATTGATGATTTATTTAATTTGATATATTTTAAAAATTAATTTAAGTAATAGAAATTAATAAAAAATTATTTTTTATTATTTTTATTAAAATTATTTTTATATGTAAAATTTGAATTTTTAATGTTTAATTATAATCACATATTTAATATTTAATTAATTTTTAATTAAATAATTTGATGCAAATAAATCCAATCAATTAAATCAATGATTATTGATTTAACTTTTAATCTAAATTTTTATTCATTTATTATTTTTCTTTATGGCTAAATTTTTTTTATTTAAAATTTTAGATTTTAGCTCAAATGCAATGAATATGTATTGATTTGATTGTTTTTAAGGATACTAGTTGAAGGGATACTAGCTGAAGGGATTTTTAAGTTCTTATAAATTTTAATAAATTATTAATAAAAATTAATTTAAATTAAATTTTATTAAATAATAGTTATGTATTTAAAACTTTTATCTAGAATCTAGTAAGAAGTTTAAATCGATCTAATAGTTAATATGAATTAATCATTTTAAAGATACCATTTAAAAAATAGTTAATAAATTTATTTTTTTAAACTTTTTCGCCAAGTGAGTCAAGTAAGGCCGTAAATGAACCAAGCATGAACAAATAGATTTTTTTTTTGGGTTTGTTTATCTATTTTTAATCCTATTTGTGTTTGATTCGTAGTTGTTAAAAATTTTAATTTTGTATTTACTTTTGTTTGTTTAAAATTAAGTGTGTTATTGTTCGTTCATTTAAATTTTATGAACTTGTTCGCGAACACTAATCGATCATGTTAATGAACATATAATCGAATATGTTTGTGAACAATTAAAAATATATTCATAAACAATAAACAAACAGCAAAATAAATATGTTTATTACTTTTAAATACGAAATAATAAAGCATAAATATTATTAATTATATTATAAATAAATAAAATAGAAATAATAATATTATTAATTATATTATAATCAAATAATAAACAAGCTTTAAATGATTTATTAATGAGCTTATTCGTGAACATAAATGAACCAAATATACTATATTCGTTTTTGATTCGTTTAAATAAATAAGCCTCAAAATCTTATTCATGTTTGTTTATAAACAATAAAAATTGAATTGCTCATTGAACGCTCTACTCATTTATAGTCTTAGATTTAAGTACCAACCCTAAATCAACTTGTGCAAACCAATCCCTTTAAAAAATTATTTCAAATTAAAATAAAAATAATGAATAAAATATTTTTCCCAAATGGTCTGGGTATAAATTTTAATTGATCCATGAGTCAAAGTGCAGACTAACCACTTTAAATACATTATTTAAATATAAAATAAAAATAATTAATAAAATAAAATAATTTTTTAATTTTTTACAAGCAAGTTGGGTATGGATACTAAATTAACATTTGAATCAATTTACGGATCAACCTTTTAAATTTATCATTTAAAAATTAAATAAAATATGAATTAATAAATTAATTTTTTTTAAACTTTTTCTGGGTTGGTCAGGATATATCCTAAATTGACTCGCGGGTCACGTACAAAGCAACTCTTTTAAATACAATATTTAAAAGCAAAAAAAATATATATGAAATTCAAATATAAAAGACTAAAAATAATTAACAAAATAAAATTCTTTTTAAATTTTTTCCTAAGCAAGTTGAGTATAGATTTGAAATCAACTTATAAATTAGATTAACTCTTTTTACTGCATTATGTAAAAATAAAAAAATAAAAAAGTTAAATAAAATATTAAAAATAATTAATAAAATAAAATTATTTTTTAATTTTTTTCAAATAGATCAACTACGAATTCTAAATTAACTCATGAATTGCTATACGGATTAACCATTTAAATACATAATTTAAAAATAAAATAAAAAATCTATAAATAACTAATAAATAAGCTTTTTTTTGCTCAAGCAGTTTGATTATAAATATTAAACCGTGAATTCTCGTGTAAACCAATAACTTCAAAATAATAAAAAAAATAAATAATATCTAAATATAAAAGAACAACCAATATAACACCGGCCATGTGGCGAGCAAAGAAACTACCATTTAAGGGGAAAACCCACTTGGAGAATTATTTTTATTGTATGGTATAGATGGCATAAATAAAAGTAATGTTGTGAATGAAAATTCAGACTTGATATAATTTAAAATAAAATTTTTTAAAATTTAAATTTAATTTGTAATGTTATTTTAATTAATTTTAATTTTAAATATTAAAAAACAATTTTTAAATATTTCGATAATGTTTACTTATTATTATACGGTCAATGAGCAAACCTGATTAAGTTTATACTTGAATTTCGCATTTAAAAAATATAAAATAAACTAAATCTAAATCATAAATATTTTTTATAAAACTTTTTTTAAAAATTTTGTGTAAATTCATATAAGTAAATTTAATTAAATTATAAACTTATTTATAAATTTTAAAATTTTCACCTTCCAAACATAAAATAGCTGGGTTCTTTTCATTAACTTGGCCAAAAATGCTTGAGTGTGCCAATAAGATACATGGTTTCATCTTATTCTTACACCTTTAACGTTTTGACTAAGGCTGTGCATTCGATCGGTTCGGTCAAAAAAAACTTTAAACCAAATTAATCGACTTAACTAGAGGAACCGACTGGCATTTTTAACCATAACTGAATTAATCGAACCGACTAAATTTCGATTAGTTCGGTCAAATCGATTTATTGGGTCTTGGGCTAATGGTTGTATATTTGGTTTGAGAATGGTTTTGATTGGGCTATTAATATATAAAAATATATAATTATTAAATATTAAATATTAAAAGTTCGATTAATTCGGTCAATTTAGTTAATAATGTTACTAACCGATAACCGACCGAATTAACCAAATAAATCGATATACAAAACCGACATAACCATCAAACCAACTTAACCGAACCGAATTAATCAAATTTCGTCAGTTAAATCGATTAAATCAATTTGAACTGACTTATGTACAGCCCTAGTTCTAACTAATATGACAATAGGCTTCTAGTTTTACACATTTCACTTACTTAATAATTACTGTATAATAATATTAGAAATAATGTTAATAAATCATACAAGATTGAACTTATGATAACAAACCAACATTATTTGGACATGAAACTTAATTTTATTTACATAATTATTTTTAAGATATGATATTTAATAAAGTTTAATTTAAAATTTTTATATTTGTAATTATTTTTCTTATTTTAAAATTATGATTTCCTTCGTACAATAAAAAAAATCACATCAATATATTTTTGTATATAAATATTAAATATTTTAAAAAATAAATATTTTATATAATTTTTAAATTTTTAAATTAAATATTAAGATACTTAAGTTTATCTTAGTGATAACTCAAACTCAAGTTCAACTTGTTAGACAGCTCTTGAGTGGCTTGACTCGTTTGGACCTGAACTAATTTTTGTTGGTTCTTCAAATCCAGAAGACTAGCTTGTAACCAAGCAGCCCATTCGACGTGACAAGTCTAAATCAATTCCAATTCAACTTGGACATATATTTATTTTATTTGAATCAATTTGATTTAAATTATTATATAATTAAAAAATTATTTAAATTTAATTATAAAAATATTTTTTTAATTTTAATAATTTTTGCACTGTAATTTTAATTTACAAGCTAGGCTTATGTAAGAAATTTAAAAAATTTTGAGTATGATATACGAAAACTCTTATTTAAAGATATAACCTTTAATTTATTTTAATTTCCCAAGGTGGATTTTAATAAGTTTTGGTTTTTAAGTCATATATATATATATATATTAACATAGTTGTCTTCTTTTACCTTGTTTTAGACTTATAGTCCGTACAAATGTAGCATTTTATTGGCCATTAATGCAGTAGCATCCACATGAATGCTCGAATAAATGCATGCAACAGAGTAAAATGGTTCAAATGGTTTGAAGCTACAAAAGAATTGAATTATTCAATGTTTACAAGTTCAACATCCATCTCAGAATCCAATTTCAGCAAAAAAAAAAAAAAGAACTTTTAAGTTTCAACAAACTGGAAATCTTCCCCAACTAAGCAATCTCCTTATTTCTGCGTCAAAACAGGAACAAATAAGAGGGAAAAAAGTTATATGCGAAAATAATGAGACAGGCTTTTCTACAAGATGACAAGTTATATGGTCAGTTTTTACGGCGGGGGGGGGGGGGGGCGCTGCTACTTGGCCTTTTTAAGGGGGTTGGAAGTTCGGAACTTGGCATCGTCCCTAATGAAACTCCACCACAGGTATGTAAGTGGAACAGTTGTGGCATGCCAGATAGCATGGGCATCAAACAATCCTTGATGAGGAGGAAAATCGTAGATCTCCAGAAGCATTGCAAGGCCACCTCCAATGACCACCACCCACAACTTCCAGCGAGAAGGATGGCGAGTCATACCAGCCCAAATTGCCCAAATGAGAAGTTGAGCAACCCCCATGACCACGCAAATTTTCATGTTCCACCCTGTAGAAATGTTTCATATCTTGTCATTGTAGCTGGTGATGCAAGAAAATTACGAACAACAACTGTTAAAAGGCATGATGTCCCAACAATAAAATTAGGCTACCAGGGTCAAGATTAATGCACTGGTTAAAGGAGAGAAGCTTGTTCAATTTCGTATTCCTAATGAGATATGTGACAACGCAAACCGTTGTAATTACGTGGAGTATCATTTGCAAGTTATGCTATATAATTAACTATTGTGCATACTTAACCTCCAGGTAAAATGTTAAAAGTAGGGGAAAAAAAAGGAAAGACATGTTACCGTAGTCGAGGGTATAGAAATTGAGGTACAATACATGGGTAGTCACAAAGGCGAGAAATGGAGCAGCAACCATGACTCTGGCCGCCTCAACTCTCACATTGAAACTTCTGAGTATGGCTAGAATAAGAGAGTACCCAAGCAGCGCCACAGCAGACGAGTAGTCTAACTTTTCTGTCAAATCTACATCACAGTAGTTCAAATAGACATGATCAGAAACAAGAAGTCATGCGTGTGTAAACACGGTCAGTCACTCAAACACACACACACACACACACACACACATATATATATATATATATAGCGAGAGAGAGAGAGAGAGAGAGAGAGAGAGAGAGAGAGTTTCTAAGCATGTAATTCATGTGTAGGCCAACTTAGCCAAATATTAGCCACTCTAGATTTGCAAGATATACCCACATGTGAAACAATTACATGGAAAGCATGCACTTATATAAAGGGTCATTTTCACTGGTACAATAAGAAAATCTCTGGCTGCTTAGGCATAATAACAAACTGTCTTACACTTACACTGGCTGTTCTTTTATTTTTCTAGTGCACCGACATTAATCGATGCCTAAAACTAGACATGGTAGTCAAGACAATAATATTTGAAATACAAGAAGAACCTCACAAAAAGTCAAAAATACCATGTCTGCCACGAACACATATCCAACTCTAAAACTTGAACCTGAAGACAAGGAACATAAAATAGAGACCTGAATAAGGATGGGTATGCAAAATGGTAGATGGCCAGATTCTATTCACAATGCCGGTTTTAGTATCTGACTTTGGCAAGGCAGTATTATGCAAGAAGCATATTATTTCAACAGATTTAGTTCTTTCAATTCCGAGTGTGACCTATTTTCTTTTTTGCAATATTACTGTCTAACGATTAGAAATGTTATTTGCAGGTATGCCTATATTATATGAGAAAATCTACCATTTGCCGGCACCTTGCCTTTCCCCTTGTTAAATTGGTGTTATAACATTTATGTAAGCAGAAAAAGAACCCAGCCGAAAAAAAAAAAAGAACTCTACTCCATGAGACAGTGACCGACATTTCCAAGTTAAAAACACGTTCTAAGGTACCATCCCAAAAGAATCACCCATGCTGATGCAAATTTCTAGCCAAATTTATCTGAGTGGGAAAAAGTGCTTTCCGACCATGGAAAACAGCACTCCAGAACCATGAGTTCATTGACAAGAGCCCATATATATGCCACAAGCTTGAAAACTCATGGTATGCCTTCTTATCTTTGTTTAAAGGCAATTTGTAGTAAAGAAGGATGAAAAAGGAAAGCCAACCATGAAAATGCATTGCTAGGTTGAGTGCAGAGAAAGCTACTGAAGCTGGTTCCTGGGCAAATTAACAGCCAAGACAAGATGAATAATGCAAAGAGAGAGAGAGAGAGAGAGGCATAATATGTGGTGCGAAAAAAAAAAAGGCAAACCTGAAGTCCAAAAACTCGATTGAAGGGCCATTTACCATGATACTTGACAGGTACATCACCAAGTGCTTCTCTTTCTTTTTCTTTGTCAATCATGCAATTGTAACGACAATCGCTTTGGCAATCCCATTGTTTCCGCTTCAAGTAAAGTGGTTCCTGCATATACCATGGACGATCAATTGCAACCCCATCAGATGGAAACTTGCACTGGGGAAAGCATCTTTCCCCAACATATCCGGTTTTCTCACATTGTGCCACACAAGCCCTAAAATTCAAAACAGTCCTTGTTGTAAACTACTAAACATCAAACTCTAATCATCCATACAAAAAGGTATAGAAATCAGCAGTACATTAATAACAAGTCAAACAAAAAGTGAGTGACATGCTGAAATCCACAGCAAGTATAAACCCTTGCCCCATTTCAATTTATACAGAGAATTTAGGTGTGACGCAAATACTTTATTCTTTTATCTTTTTGTTTCTTCCTTTCTCTCTTCCGTTTTTGTACCATTTAGCAAAAACATAATGATGTCATAGAACTCCCACAAACCACAATGATATATATGCATTTCCTCTTTAAAATATAATTTACCAGTGTTATAACTTTTGCCTGACTTTAGGTAGAAGATACAAGTGCTGATGACCTCCATGAACTCCCAACAAATTGGCAACACCAAAAGACTTAAAACCTAGGGAAGCTCATCAATGATCCACATGAAGTGCTACCCTAGTAATACAGGCAAGAAATGCTTATGGTATGAGAGAAGCCCATATCACCTAGTGCAATTAGTCTTACACTGGAAGTTTGAACAATTGCTTTTGAAATGATAAAAAACCCTATGCTACTACCATATATGCCACAAACTCCAGTATTTTTTTTCTTCCCACAATCTTTTCAAGAACATGATAATACATTTAGTTTTTCTTCCTGGAATAACTCAAGCAATTCAAACAACTGAAAAAAAAAAAAAACACTCCAGATAAACAATGAAAAATCACTTGCAATTGGTCAAGACTATTATCAACAACAAAGACTCAAGGTTCAATTTTAGATTAAGTTCCATTCCGTGCTTTTGATTGAGGTTTGACCCGTGATTGTGAGAATCAAAATGGGAATGTATACACTGTTGATCAGCTAAATAGAATAACTTATATCATAACCGTAGTTAATAGAACTATTTCTAAGTTCCTAGTGTGTATTAGATAGAGTAGATGCAAGAGAGTGGAAGTATGAAATCAAATCTTGACAAAGCTCATGGTTTATTACACGCAAGCTGAGATTGCATATTTATTAATAATTTATGCACATACAGACTCTGGTAAATATGTTTAACAGGTAAATTGCTGTGCTATGGACAAAAATATTTAGCGTTCCTACAATACAATCCACATAGATTTGTAGAATTCCTTGCTCAATCAAAATCATAAAACTTTTCGTTTGTAAATGAAGCAACTAGAATACATAATGACAGAATTATATAAGTACTGCCAGTCTTATAAACAGTTTTGATTCAGAGGGAACAATCCAACTGTAAGTGTCCCACAGGGTATTAATTAATAGATATTATAGCTTAGTGAAGAGTTGAAGACAGAAGATTTTCAAATAAAAGGCATATTTAATGAATCAATTTAATTTTACCTAATTGAAAACCAATTAGCTAAATATCCTAAAAAGCTGTTGTTAGTTTCAGTAATGTGCTAATCTTCATTACTTATCACCTCAGCGGACAGCTCAGCTTTGAGTACCTTCTTGAAGCTGCCTCGCCTTGAGGATTTTAGGGTTAGTACATTATTTCACCCAAGGCATCTAAGTCCTGCCAGCTTGGGCTTCACTATGATGGTGTATAAAGTAACTTAAAATTAAAACCTGTAAGATTAAAAGAATATATAATAATGACTTACTGCCACAAACAGTTGCAATCAAAAAGGACTTTTGTTATTGTGACCAACATGAATTTGTCTTAGGCATTGAAATTAGTCTTTGATCTAGCCATGGTACATGCAATGATTATGGTATCAACCATAATCCACACCCCTTAACCATAAAGTCTCTTTGACTTGCAATAAAATTTCAGATTATAAACCTATGTTGCTTGGACTCGGGTGTGCGTGTCGGATAGAGGTATATGCCCGATACAGGTATGTTCAATTTTTTTCTAAGTTTTTCCATGTATTTGGAGGGTTCTTGGAGGTCATATCCCCATTCCCACATCTGTAAATGTGCTTGACATGAGTGTATGACACGGGCACTTCAAGAAAAATAAAGAGTCAGAGCACCATAACTGTAAATGCATTTTCTATAGCTACACTCAAAGCTGTTCGTCTTTAAATCCCCAGGTTAACCAGAAACCTTATAATAAAAACATCAAAATTCCTAGTCTTACCGAGAACCCATATGACGCAGGGAACCATGAAGGATGCAAGGACCAAATTCTAGAACTTGCATCAAGAAAATATAGAAAAAAGGGGCTAGTTACACTTAGTGGAGAAGCCTTAGTTTCTCATCTTTTAAGGTAACAACAAAAAGACATCACCTTAAGCTCCTATTGCACCCTTAATTGAAAATACCTGCCCTTAATAGTTAAACAATGATTAGTATAACAATTATTTCAAATGCATGCCTTTGCCAATCGAACAGGTAAGTAACGTACATGCCTCTTGCAGTAGACATTGCAATAAGTTCCGAACTTTTTAAGACTTGACAACAACTCAAGATCCCTAAGCATCAATTTCTAAAAAATCAATGACCAAGTATAGTTTCCACGGAAATGAATAACAACTAACAGCAATTTCTCCCAAGATAGTTGAAAAAAAAAATTTCTTTTTCCTTTTTTCTACTGTGAACGAACTTATATGATGGATAAGCTAAAGATAGATTATTCATACATTAATCAAGAAAAAGAAATGAATTATGGGTAATGGAGGAAAAGAACAAAATCAAAAAAGAAAAAGAAAAACCTGTAACGTGGATCAGAATCGCCAGCACTAGCATCCAAAACTCCAAAAAGCAAGGAAAGCGCCAGAAACAAAGCTATTGAAAAACGAGCTATCATCATCTGCTTAGAAAAGCAGTCATTAGAAGGAAAAAAAAATTGTGCCAGAAACTAAATGAAAGTGAGTAATAGAAGCTAACAAAATTCAATGGGCGAATTTAAATCTGGGTTTCTCTTAATTTCTAAAGAAAACGAGATTGAAAAACATAACAAAAGAAAGCATTGTGAGATCAAACAGTGTCACACAAATGAAAAATATGAGCAAAAAAGAGAGTACCTTTTCATCAGGAATCCAGTTGGCCTGCCGGGAAGCTTGTCAAAGTTAAGATTTTTGAACAAAGAAAGAACTTGGAGAAATGTAGAAAGCCGGCTTCTTTGGACCTTCAGATTGGGTCTTGCAAAGGGAGATAGAGCGTTTTAAAATGGTTTGAAACTTGAGAATTAAGACCGCGAAGGTACAATAATGTTTTGGGCCTAAGTTTGAGTAAATTAGGCCTATTGTTACTTCATATCGGCTTGAAAATGAGCGGATTTATTTTAAACCCACTGCGAGGAGAAATTATTTTATAAGCCTTTTCTATCACATGGACTGTAGGCCTCCACCAATTAGATTAGTCCACGTCATGATTTTGCACGTGATACTTAAAGCAGCAAACATAAACCTCCTGAGAAAAAAAACGGAGGAAAACAGAAAATCGATTCAAATCATTCAATATAGTTTTGGTTCCGATATAAATAATATATATTTTGGTTTAATTCAATTTTTTATTTATAAATTAAAAATTTATAATTATTCAGATAGAAATAAATTTTATTTTTATTTTTTTATAATATAATATAAAATAAATATTTTATTTTTAAATTAATATAAGAAATTTAAACTATTATATAAAAATATATATTTTTTAAATTTAAAAATAAATTAAATCGATAAAAATTAAAATTGAATCAATTTAATTTTTAAAAATTTAGAATATTATATAATTATCGTAAATTTTTTTAAAATTTGATTTAAATCGAATTATAACCGGCCTCCAAAATCACCTAACGAGGCAGAAAAAGGTGACATACATACATACATACATACATA
>JBBYHO010000001.1:14673730-14689449 GCA_038382025.1 Adansonia gregorii | reverse complement strand
TTGTATTCATATTAATTTTTTTTGCCATAATCGTGTTTAAAGTATTATATAATTATATAAATTTTGACATGTTAATAATTCATTTTGTATAGATTTTGACACATTTATGTATCTGTAACATATTTGTGCTATTTTTTTCATGTCATATCGTGTTTTTCCCGTGTCTTGTTTGTGTCATATCCCAAATTATCAGGTTAACAGGTATTGCAAAAATTGTAAATAGGTAGCAGTAATCACTTAAAAAAGAAAAAAGGTGAGCATATTAACATGCAGTGTCATCTGGGTCAGCCAAAACACCGTATTTGCCACTCCAGATGATATATGGGTAAAATATGATTAAAAGGTGAAGAACTTACAGTAAAATATGTGTTCCCAATTTTAAGATTTCTCCATCCGTCTTCAGCATATGGTTCACCTCCAGATATTACAAGATTTGGCCGAAATCTCATCGGGTTCACACAAGGTGGAGCACCAACAGAGCGTTTTGGAGTATCTGCTACCACAAAATTAGTCAGCATATGTCTAGGAAATCCAAGAGTATAAAGAAGCTTTATTTGTCTTAAGCTCCTGTAGACTGTTGAATTTGAAAGTGAATCAGCATAAAAGTCTCAATAATAAAGTAGTTGAATGATTCAATCACATGGTAAAAATACCACCCCAAGCATGTTTTAACCTACAATTTGTAGTGAACCCACAATTTTGGGTACAAAAGAGATCGTAGCCCAGAGATAAGAAAAGGGTTGCAAATGATAGGGTAAGAACCCTAAACTTGCTGGATGCTACATCTTAAGGATGGTTTTAGGAACTGAGTTTTAAACATGCAGGAAGAATGATGTTCACTAAAACCATGATGAGTCTAACATTGAATGCCAATTTCGGCTTCATCAAGGACAGGAAAAGATTTCATCGAAAATCATACTTGAACATAGTCTGCTGTTGAGGTCAGATACGCTCTCCTCCGAAATCAATAAGAACTGAGCTTCATTCGCAAAATTCACCCTGCTGTCTGCATCTCTGCACATACCTGCACTTCTGTTCTTATTCAGAGACAAGCAATAATCGGAATGGCAACATCGCAGTAGTATGCAAGGCTGGTCAACAGCAGTAGTAAACCATTGATTGATTTCTTTTTCATAACATTGGACTTCGTATCTGATAATCAAGAAATAAGCATTATGTCACAATATTTGAATAACAACACCAAAATTTAGGAAATCAGCCTATCCACGGGCCTTGCACAAGGTTTCTGAAAGCTGGGTGAAGACATTATTTAATTAATAAAAATATTTTTATTTAATTTTAATTCTAAAATATATTTAAAAATATTTAATATATCTATTTTAAAAATTTTCAAGCCTACTGTGCATTACAAGCCAGACCTTGGGCAAGGGTTTCCCAAGGCCAACCAACCCTGGCTAATATGGCCCGACCCATGGACACCACTACAACCCACCATTTTCCATAAATATTTAACCAACAAGTACTTCAACAGAAAAATTTTAACTGCAAGAAATTTTGGAGCTTGAAAATTATATACAAATCACACTACAACACATTAAATAACATAATTTAATAAGGATAATTATAGGGTACACCAACGTTGGAGTTCTTTTAACTCCAAGTGAGGTCAAACAGCTGCCAAATGTCCCATTTATAAATTTTTTATATATTTTTAAATATATAGCTAGGATATGTAGTAACCTTTTAATCCACTTGTGAAGTAAGAAACTCCACCATTGGTGTACCTGATAATAATCCATCTAGGATATAATAATAACCAACAAAAATGTAGATTCATATATGATCATATCACACCTTTGACTGTGCAAATAAAGCTCTTCTTTCCCAGAAAGATATGAATCAGAGTCTAGTTTGATCTGCAATTTCCCTTTGCAACGGGGTGACTCTACAGACAAAATGTGCTGTTTAAGGTTAATGAAGGTATTAATGAGGGACATTTCAGGAACCTACAAAAGAAAACAGGATGATTAACAATTTATCTTAAAAATCAATTGGAAACAAATTCCTGTCCAAAAATAGATACTCACATGCATTAAGATATATATTTTTTTAAAGAAAACTGCTAAATAATCTATCATTTATTAATTGACCATATGCAATAATAAAATGTCAATCAATTTTGACAGAACAAATATTGTAGGGAATATGTTGTACATCATCTAGACATAAATTTTACACGGTTCTAGTACCAGGTTCATTATCTTCGTTTATTTATTCACGGTCATTATAGAGACATATTATGGAATCTCATTCATCAGCACATTCCATGTCAATCAAGTAAAGCAATCAAAATATATAGTATCCATTTGTCCTAAAACAGGAGAGTAAGAAAGAGATGAAAAGAAAACTGGACCAAAGAGACTGTTAAATAATGAGTTTTTCTCCCATTTCAGTCCATCAGATTACTTAATATTTTCAGGGTGCACAGAAACTTTGGAAGCAAATCCTTCCTTGTTCGTAAAGTTTCCTCCCAACAAAACAATAGAAGCCTTCATCCCTTTCTCTTCCTATTCTAATCTCTCTAGTTCTATTATGCATTCACTAATGGCATGCATATCTCAAAGAAGTAACTTCAACGGAAGGAATACTTTTATGTTAATATAGGTACATGCTAAAGCTGTTAGAAGACAAATTCTTTCAATAGATCATACCAAGCTGCTCTAACTCAACTTATTCAATAGTTTTCAGCAAGCTTATCAAAGAAATAGCATATAGAATTGCTGAGTATTCCAAACTATCTAAGACGAATATCCTCTGAGCAAGGTGTTAACCTCCTTATTATTCTTTGCATTGAATGTAAATATTAACCAATAATTAGGGTAAAAAACATAAAATTACAAAAACAAAAGCATGCAAAGGTGCAGGACTCTTCCAAGGAAAGAACCTATTCACCTTCTTTTGTGTAAGGATTTCGCCAGTTAAGCTTTTAAGAAGCCATTCTCGATCATATTGGAGACCTGCATTGACAGATAAATACTGAACAGACCTACCTTCAGTGCATGGATGCACAAAAAGGACCAATAAGGGATTCAACTTCTAGATTCTAAAACAGCAAAACATTATTTATTTTCAGAGGATACACTTGTTTAAGTGAGATGTAAGACCTCATACTATGGCAAGTTTATATAGATGGCAATAGCTTCAGTTTTAGGTTAAGGTATTGTATATTTATTCATTTGCTTCTGTAACGGTTAATTCCTGGTTAATCCTATAGCAATTAGGAATGAGTAGGCCTTAACTGAACTGAAATGTGACAATACTATACCAATATCACAACAATGTAGAAATTTGCATAAACATTATGATGGTAAGTGATCATAAAGATGTAGTGTTTTGTTCATATATTTTGGTCAATATAAAGTGTTCTCACCATGGGGAATATCAGAAATTTTGAAAAGAGAAACTATAACATACAAACATAAAAGCCATCAACTTGGTTATAAACAATTCAGTTTGAGCTTTTGTTATATGAATGGAAGGAAAATACACACATCACGTAGGTTTAACCATATACTACTATAGAAGCCAATGTCCTAACAACAAAGATAATAACAGGTTACCAGTACTGCTCAGAGGCCAACTTTTCACACTGAAACCTGCGCATGATTTAATTGGATAGACGATTATGGACTTAAGGTAGCAACCAGAACTTGATAATTGATTTTCAAAGCCTGTAATTCAGAAACAACAATACGTTATGCTGCAAACCCAGGAAAGCCAGTAGTAGAATAGCTACATAAATTTCTCATTTTGATAAGCAAGGGACTCCATGCCTCATGATTAGAGGAACATCTGATGCTATTGACAACTATATGTACAAAAGTATGACAGAAACAAAAAGCCCTTCTCTTAAAAGAAAAGGAAAAAAAGGATGTGATGCACAATGCAAGACTCAACTAAAGATGTACAGCAGTCCATGTAAAATTACATATTAGAAAGGTACAAGTATCACAGCTCCAAATAAGAAAATTAAATAATGAATCTACATTGAAAATCAGAAAATATCTAAAATAGTAGATTATATGATGGCGGAGCACCATGAGAGGTTTTTGGGTGTATCTACCATGGGCAAGAGTTTAGAAAATAGAAAATTATTTCATTTTCTCGAATTTCTGTGGCCAATAAATGGTTTAGATGAACTCATATAACTATGTTATTGAGACTATTTCCACTGCAGGTTTTGTTATTTAGCGTTCTATAGACTTGAGAATTTCCCCACTCTTCCTTCTCCGTTCTTCTCTAGTTATGTCTTCTTTCTTTCTTTCTTCTTCTTCTTCTTCTCTTTCTTCTTTCTGCTAGCTCATTTCTGTTTATCATATTATAGAGATAGATATCCAGGATATTTAAAAGGAACTTATAGTCGTTAATATTATTAGTTTAATAACATTAGTCTACAGTGGAAATAATTTGCCAATCGAGCAAAGGAGAACATGCAATAACAAATAAGTTTCATTTCATTGGAGAATATAAAATGAACCAAAACACTAAAATAACCTTCAGTTGGATATGGAATTGACTCTGTTCTGGGCAGATACCCTTTCTCGAACTCACTTGGCGTTGATACAAAGGCACTTCTTATAAAATCAATAAATTTCTGCAAATTGAGTGGAAAAAGGGGACAACTTTTATTAAATACTATCAAACAGAAAGAATGTCAGAAAGATCCAACAAATATAACCCCCAACATTCTATTATATAAGCAAGTTGGAAACCAATTTTATATTCCGTTTCACGTAACAGCTGATGCATGGATACAATAAAAGAAAAAAAAGAAGGGGACTCCTATTTTTCTCGCACAGAAATACAGAGTAGAACTCGAAAGGCAGCAATCGAACAACTACCTTGGTATCTTCGTAAGTTGACATGTAACCAAAAGATACTCTAACAGCTCCAGTTTGTTTTCCATTAATTACATCATTGTCATCCCAGCAAACATGCCCAGCCTGAACTCAAAGCAAGGCTTATTTTATTTCTTTCAACTTCCAGTAAATCAACAATGTCCATATAACTCAACCACTAAAACATGGTACAAAGATTATGAAGCAACCAAAAGAAAGGCATACCTCTAAATTATAGAGAAGATCTGAGTGAGAAATGCCAAGATATTTTGCACAAGCACCAGGATTGCAAAAGCATCCTGTCTACAACAAAACAGCAAGGGAAGGACAAAAGAATTATTGTCACCAAGCTAGTAAGACAAGTGCAGTCAATTATTGCTTTAATCTTCCCTTGATCAACAATCACCAGTTCCCTAGAAAATTTTGTAAGCAAGCCACAGATAAATTGACACAGTAGCAGAAAGCTAGAAAGTTGCCTAGTATTATTACAAAGCATTTTTTGTGCATGAACAACATATAAAGGGTTTGCATACTTTCTCTTGCCAAATACTTTGTACACTTGGGAACATTGACCGGGGGGGAAAAAAAAGGGCACATAGCAAGCAATCGCTAAACCAGAGCACAGATCACATTTCTCAGAGTTTACCCGCAACTGAATTCCAGATAAGGATGCCAATTTTTCCACCTCCCGATATCCAAACCAAGAGCCATCTGGTCTTTTCAGATTAAATGAGACAATAGAGCTAGAGTCATGCTTACAAACCTATGAGAAGAGTTGCAAGAAATTTAGAAAAGGTTAATAATTTCATTGAAAAAAAAAAAGGAAAAATACTAGCAAAGAATGGAAAGCACAACCAAAGCAACTTATAGCGTCAAGCTTCAAACATCAAACAAACCAGGCTAAGCAATTTTAACAAAATCTTGTTTCGGAATCCCACATGCAAAGTAATATGCATTACTCAACCTGAATGATAATTATAGAATGGCATGTATCCAGCTGGAATATTGAAATGCGCTACATAAAATGTATTTTAAAACAAAAATTAAGAACCAAGGAACATGAGCATATCCCCATCTCTTTTTTCTTCCATTTCGAGTACATCTAAAGCAAACATAACATGCTTCAACTCATTCTTATTTGGGGAGATCGTCTATATACTTGTTTAAGTTAATTAACTAACCTTCAAAGTACAATTGCCATAAAGAGTGCAGACACTTGCTCCATTTTTATGTTGCAAAGCTAAGAGCTTCTTCTTCAAAAACATTGTAAGTGACTTGATATGCCTAGAAAAGAATGGTGTAAGAGGAGGGGGCAGTTTATCAATAGGAGGCATTCCTATAAAATATTTTAGAATTGAAAACAAAAACAGTAACATAACATAATGTCAAAAACAGAGGAAAACATAATATGGCAAAGACATATTTATGTATAATCCTATCTGAAGGGAACATTATTCACATTGATACTGATCAGAAAATAAAGTCAGAAACACATTCTGTCATGGTTAACTCTTAAAATTATACTCCTGCATATCCTATATGAACCGTAACACAAAATAAATGTGGAAAAGGATGATCCATAAACATTTAGTTATAGGAGCAAAAATATATCTTTAGTCATAGCAAGATCAAACTTTAAATAGTAATCAAACAAATAACCATAGTTGGACAAAAAGAAAAAAAGAACATCAAATACTTATAAATAACCATGCGCAGGAGACAAACCCAATATACATGAACCAAATGAACAGTTAAGTGATGATAAGGAAGTGGAAAACATTCTATCTTGCGAACATTCACAATGATGTAAGTTATGTAATTGAAAATAAACTTAAATTTCATAATCCTAAAATATTTCAACTTTTCACTGTTATAGAAATCAACTTTTGCGTACCTGGACATTGCAGGTGTAGTGAGGGTATTGAATATTTTAAATCCATGACGGAGAGATGCTATGCTAAGGAATGAAATGGTGCCATCCTCAAAATGTTCCTCAACTCCTTCTCGTCTTCTGACAAAGTCAATGTCAGCAATAGAAGCAGCAACGGTGCCTGAAAAGTTTATACTTACTAACAAAACAACTACAGTATATGTAACCATCAATAAGACTTCCAGGTACAAACCTCCACTAAAATAGGTCTTCTTCAATAACATAGCAGCATCTACAAAAAAAAAAAAAAAAAAAAAAAAAAAAGATATTAGAAAACCATTTTAAAAAATTTCCCTGCTCTCAAAATTTGATTTACTCAATTAGGTCTACAGATTATGAAAAGAAAAAGAAACATAAATCAATGAATTCCGAGAACCACGGTGCAATGGAAATGACAAAACTCATTATATCTATGTCTTTCACAACTAATGAAGCCTTTCCCTTTCCAGACAATTCTAGCAAGATCCAATTTGAAAATCAAACTATATTGACAGGGGTGACCCAAATTGTCAGAAACAGTAAAATCAGTCCTGAGTGGCCAACAAATGCATCAAATATCAACCGGTCTAAATCTTTTATGGCAAAACAACTCATGCTTAAAAAGAGAAAAAGAAAGAAGAGGAAAGTCCATGCTTACGATCAAAGAATGAAAAGAGAAAATCAATGGTGCTTAATGGAAAAAGATTCCTTCTTTCATTATAACGAGCCAATTAGGCACATGCACACATCCAAAATAACTGACAGGATCTTAGTATTGTGTACAAAAACCTCCGAATACCACCATCAGGGTACAACTCCAGAAACCAGTAATCTACAGACTCAACAACTTACCATTTCGAATTATGAGAGCACCAAGTCCAGTTGGATAGCCGAACAACTTCAGAATAACAATGCAATGGCAAAACAACAATATGTAACATTAGTTCCTTCTGATTCTCTCCCTTTTCAGGATAAACAAAGAGTTAGAATTTACCCACTACTAGAGTCCCTGAATGGTCTCATACATTTACCTTATAAAATGAGATTACAACAAAGTCTGCAGGATAAAGTGACAAATCTGGGGGTTGTGTCGCACAGCCCTTGGCAGCATCAATTAAGACCATCCAACGTCCCCTAATTATAAACAGTGATGATTACCGAATCTATGCTACGGAAGTGGACATAACCAATACTTAAAAACTAATGTCTAAAAAGTTACATAGAAAAGCACATTTTAAAATAAAGACTTCAAAGAATCATGAGCACATTTAAACATAATGACTTCTAGGAAACATGAGAATCTACAAAGATTTATCTCACCCAAGCAACAATTCTGCTATGAAGTCTAGTCCAAACCATTAATAGTGGGTAAATACTTCACAGCATAATATCGGCATAGAATATGAGTGTTTAGTTATCTTGATAAGTTTTAAATTAAATAAATTTCTTGGTCTAGAACTTTTCTACCAGATTGGAGAAACTATTAGGTTTTTCACGTCAAACAAAGCTTTTCTGCAGCTTTCCCATATATATGATTTTGTAACACAATAAGCACCACGTAATCTAAGTAGGATCCAATTTTAAAAAGTTATCAGGTAGCTTGAGCTTTAAGGCAGTGTTAAGCTATAATGATAAAAGCTCCCTCATGCCTGTAATGCCTTTCATACAAACAACAAACACAATGGCACCAGCTTTGGCCTTCGTTGCAGTAAGCCACTGTTATGCTAACTATTCCAATGCATTTTGGGGAGAAAACTTTCAACACAAGATAATTTAAACTCTTTTCAGTTGTTATTTTGGTATTAGCTTCTTATTTAGAAGTTTCAAGACAGTAAGAGCAAAGTGGAAAGAGTAAAATTATATTTGATTACAATATAACATATTTAAACGTATGGCTTCCTTGCTAAAGCAAATAAGCCTATTTTAGCTACAGCTACCACTCTTAACATAAATTTTCCTTTATTACGATTTTTCTTTTGGAAACGGAAATGGCTAGATTACAGAATAAAACAGACCTCTAGATGGAGGAAATATTGCTATCCTAGTTGACTCAAGCTGATTTTTCCTGTTTCAGTTAACCTGAACTGGTTTTTTTTATTATGGTTAGCGGCTTCCAAAGGAAACTACTTAGAAAGTGCCCTTTTCAAATCAGGCTGCTATTATTAGTGATAAAAAGCAGACAAATATGTCAGGATACATGGTATGAAAACTACATACTTTGAATATGGGGAGCCTTCCAAAATATTTTCTGCGTTTTGCTTAACAATATTCACCAAATCAAGGCTAAATCTCAATCCAGAGAAATTGCACTCAGAGGGGAAGGCAAACAAATTGTGAGCATCACCTGCGACAACAGAAAATGATATGAAGCTAAAGATGGTAACGACAAGGACTGTAGATGATTTCCTCATTTTTAAGTTATTATTCCAAGAAAAAAAAATTATTATAATTATTTCAAAAGCAACATTTCCATTTTCTTTAGTCATGCATCCAACAAGAAGACCCTCTTATGCTTTCTATTTGCTAGTAGACCTCTTATGCTTTGTATTCGCTAGTATTTATACTAGCTTTCTAGCCTTCTGGATCTTTATTAATAAATCTTCTGGCTAAGCAAAAGAGAAAAAAATGTAATAAGAAAAATACCAAATTCTTTTCGAAGTTTTCCATATTATCATTTTTCACTCATCAAATGTATCAGTCAAATTGGCATCAAAGGTGCTCAATAGAGCGAGAAAATTTTTTTCCAGCATTTGTCAACAATTATAACAGCTAAGTTGTATTCACAGTGAGCTCAATATAGCAAAAAACAAAAAATCCAACACTTTGAGATAAAAAGATTACATATACGAAGGGGTAAACATCTAAACAGAATTAAATCTCCAATTATGATAATATCCTAGAATTGACTATAGATTAAAGATGTTTCAAAATGTTTCATCGGAATTTTACTAACTAGACCCACAAAACCTCCAGTACATTAGAAGAGTTAAGTTAAAGCCAGAAAATAGAAAAGGATAGGGTTTCTACAATAACTTACATGATTTAGTATGGATAAGAGTAGTAGGTGTGCAAAATAAGAAATAGACGAAGAAAGCTGTAAAGAAATCCTAGAGATGACTTCTATCAGTCCAACCTAGATTAAATTTAAGTTTTATCAGTAAACTAAGGCAGAAGAGAGAGAGCATGCTTCCCAAACTCTCACCCCACGGATCCTTTAATAAAGCTCATTTATAGATACACCAACCAATGGTTCCCATTTGGGATCAGGCTCCCCTCCATTACTTTTCTTTCTATTACTTCACAGCACATCCATCACTACCATCCATATGTGTAGGATCCACCCAGGATTGAGGAAATTATAACCATGAATATTGATTAGAGGTGTATTGGAAGGTAATAGATAAAAAGTAATAAAGGAGAGCCACTCCCCTAATAAGACTTCCTCACAAACCAAAGGTAATAAACTTCTTGAAAGCAAATTAGTACGGAATCAACCACCAAATGTAAACCATATTTGAATTAAGCTATCTAAGAAAATCAGATCCTATCACCAAAATGACCTAGACCATGAAAATACGAACAAGCACAATATACATGAATTTGTATAAAGATCCCTAGTCTCGAACTTTTAGCTAAGAGCTTCTTTCAACTAAATATCTGGTGTAGAATCCACCAGTGGAGACCCAAATTAATATGCAAAAATTAGTTATTTCATCCTGAATCAATTCTCTTACAGTTATCCTTAGTTTTCAGTTAACATATTTATCAAAATGTTACCTGTAAATTCCCCTTCCAAAACTTTAGCTTCATTTCTTCTCTGCACTGGATGCTGTGATAACTTAACTGAAGTCGGAGAGCTTCTAGATGCTCCATCCTGATCCGCAGCCTCTCTTATATCTACCGCAAATACTGCAGATCCTTTACTGAGAGCATATCTAATAAATTACTAAGGACAAACAAAGTTTTAGACCCAAGATTGCTCAGAAGGAAGAAGAATGCTGATCCTGTTCAGCCACATAGAATACAAAACAGAACATATTATAGGTAATATCACTGAGGATATAACATGAATTTAGAAAGACAAAAAAAAAAAAAAAATTCATAGCGTGACTGCACTAGCCACAATACATAATAGTACACCCAACACTTGAAGCGGCAGGATACTCTCTAATACCAAGTACACTATTATGATTTTCCATTGTGTACATAAAGGTGCTCTGACAGCTCCATGGAAAGTTCTCCCCAATAAGCTTCAATGCAGCTGTTGCCCCAGAAGTGAATATGCATTTATAATCCTTTTGAGAAGCATTGCAGTAATCAAGGACCTATATCGCATAATCAACAAAGAAAATTATTTTGATTCCAAAGACAAACAAAGAAAATTTAATTGCAGGCACAAATCAAATTAGAGCACAATTACCAATATCTATGAAGTACTCACTTATGACTTCATAGACCATGCAAAACTAGGTTAATTGAAATCAATGAATTTTAGAACAAAGCTGAGCAAAGAACTAAGAACAAGAACAGAAAACAGAGTAAAGTAACATTCATCGGTCTTGATAGGAAGAATATAGTACCTGTTGGCGTGCTTCCCTTACAATATCACTAGTGGCTGAACTAGAATCACTTTGACTATCTAGATTAAAATTAAAGAATTTCCATTGCATAAAAGATAGTAAAAAAAGAAACCAAGAACACAACAAAATTTCAATTTAAAAAAAGTGTATAAAAATAGTTAAGAAGAACATAAGGTATACATCTATAGGAAACCTCATTATCCCCAAGCACGGTTAAGACAATACGATTAAGACCAAAACTGAAACAACAGTAGTAATCTCTAGCTTTTCAACCAAAAAAAAAAAAAAAAAACCCCACCGATTATCCGAGTTAATGCAGTGTAACAATCAAAACAGACCAAAACAGCACCAGATATTGCTAAAGGACTCGTATTTTCAAATCATGCATAAGACAATACTGAACAAAATAGATTAACAGGATTAAACTCGAGCTTTTATTCAAAAAATAAGCTACCAATTACCCGAAGTTTGTGCATGATAAAAATTGAAACCAAACCAATGCAGAACGGATATTGCTAAAGGATTTTCGTTCAATGCTTTAAAGAATTCATAATCATTTATAAGATCATTAACATACAATATGAAAGATATTAGCTCACAAAAGACACATAGAATGATTGAATAAAACATAAGAACAGATCAAATTTAATCAAATTCAGAGAAAAACAACAATAGTTTTTGAGTTAAGAGGATACGAGGATTTCCATAAACACTAGTTGTAAGATCTTTGAAGATAGCTTCCATCTGCAACTCGGAGTAAAGGGTTGCTCCAGCATGGTCCAAATACACAGTATCTACAATACCCAAAGCTCAAAATAACTAACCGAAGTACCCAAAGCACAAAAAATTCGAAATTCCACTTCTATCTTATAAAAGTTCAATTATTTCCGACTTCGCAAACAATAAAAGGAATATCAAATATCAATAAGAAATCGAAAAAAATAAAAATTCAAAGGAGAAAAAAGTTGACCTTCAAGTCGCTTGAACTCGGTGGCACGAATATCGTCGATGGATTTGGGGCCGTTGGGGTAACCGTAATAGTCACCGAATTCCTTGAGAAACTCTTCCTTGTCCTCCATTTGCAGAGAATTTTTGGGGGGAGATGGTGATAAAAACTACTGTGGACTAGCAAAAAGATTGGATTGAGGTGAGAATATTTGTCCCCAAGGTTCTATTCGTGGGAGAACTTGCAAAATTTGACTCGTAAATGTGTGAGACGCCTGCATGATCCATATGCCGAACTAAGTTTGGTGCAAAGTGTTAAACAACATTAATTCAATCAAATTATTAAAAAAATATTAAATAAATTTAGAAAGTCAAATAATAAAATTTAGTATTAATATTTATTAATTTTTTATGAAATAATTTTTAAAAAATAAAATGTACTTATTTCTTAAAATCTTTCTAATCTTTTTTAAGAAAAATATTTAATAAACTTTTTTTTTTAATTCACCAAAGCTAACCAATTCAAGAACTACCAGAATTTATTATACTAAATTTGCAAATTTTTAAAAATAAATAAATAAATATTTTTATTAAATATGGTTATTTTTAAAACTTAATAATTTTTTATTAGATAGGGTAGTTTCTTTTGAGTTGCTAGTTTTTAGTTGAAAAAAAATGTGCGTAAAAACAATTTAAAAATTAAAATATCTATAATTTTATTTTATTATTTTAATTTTATTTAAGATTTGGGTTTAAGATTTAGATTTTTAAGTAATTTTTTTGACATCAAGTTAATTACTCTCATTATATATAATCAAATTTTGTGATACCCACAAAATATGTAATTAAAAATATTTTTTATAAAATACAGTAATTTTTATAAAAAAAATTAAAAGTAATTTTTATATGGATTTTTTAAAAAAATTATTTATTTTTTTAAAAATTAAATAATACAGTACTCCTATTTCATTATTTTGTATTATAAATTTAATTAATTTTTTTAATTTAATAATAAATTAAGATTACTTAACTCGTGACACTAAACTTAGTTATTTTTTTTATAATAATATGATATAGATGTTCTAATAATTTTAGGCTTTTAGGTAGTTTCTCAGTTTTTCCAAAGAATATATATGTATATGTCAAATGAACATATTCTTTTCTCCAATAATTTTATATCTATAACTATAATTATATATCTCCCATAATTATATATCTATATAAAATAGCTGTCCCATGCATGGACAAGCCAAGGTTTCTACTTTGGCTTTACTAACATTGTGACAACCAAGTTGAAGAATTAGAGTACTTTATTTTTTATGAAAATAGAAAAAAAAAAAAAAAAGAGGAAAGAAAAAGAAAAGAAAAAGGAATGAAAGGAGAGTGACAAAAAAAATTAATATATTTGTATCATATTGATATTATTTTTTTATATTTAGAGTATTATAAATTTATGTAAATTGTTATTCGTTAATATTTTATTTTATTTAGATTTTAACATATTTTGGAGTATTAAAAATTTATTTAAATTTTTATACATTAATAATTTATTTTATGTAAATTTTGATATGTTTGTAAATATTGTGTAGACCTACCCAAGATTCGAGCCTTGGTATGCCATTCTATGAACCATGCTCGCTGGCTTGACCCTGATCATTATTTATTTAATTAGTTTTTGTTTAATTTTAATTGAAAAAATATATAAATATTAATATAAAATAGTTTTTTAATATTTTATTATTTTTAAATAGTGATTTAGGGTATTGAGCTCAACCGGGGCAAGTTGAATTTAGGCTTGGACTTGAATTTCAAATTGTTTAAGTCAAAGCCTGATCTATGAGCAAGTCTAATGTTGTGTTCATGTAATTTATTGAAGCATTTTTAATTATTTTTCTTATATTATATTCATATATGTTTCAATTTGTTCCTTATTTTGCATAGTTAATTATGGTGATTTAATTTAGAAAAAAAATGTTCATGTCCTGTTTATGTTACTCTCATAATCTCAAGTATTATATCTCTATATAATTTCTTACATGTAAGTATTCATCTTTCGTGTGCTCTAAATTTTGTATATTTGTATAATTTTAACTCATTAATAATTTGTTTTTTACATATTTTGACACGTGTATGAATGTATGGGGTATCACTATCATTTTTCATCTCATGTTATATTTTAATTATTTTTTATGTTATTTTCATGCCATATCTCAATCTATCATAGTTTTTTCTATTTAACTTTAACCATAGATTCATTTATTTAAGAATTTAATCATTGCACTAGTCATACATTCGTGTAAATATTATGTCCAAAAGTTTTTTTAAAGCAAGAGAAAGAGAGAATGAAAGAACAAAGGAAAAAAAGAGAAAAATCTGTATATTCGTGTGTTTTGATTTTTTTTTTCATGTTTAAAACACTATAACTTTATATAAAGTTTTACAAATTAATAATTTGCTTTTGTATATTCAACACATTTCTGTATTTGTGGTTTCTTAATATTATTTTTCATATCGTATTATATTTTAATTATTTTCATGTCATATCTTAATTAATTTTATAGTTTGTGTAATTTATCGTAATAATTTAATTTTAACTCTAAACTTATTTATTTAAGAATTTGATACTTACACCAATATTATATTCAAAACTTTAAAATCTCTTTCTCTTAGCAAAGCGCATGCATTTTTCTAATTACATGAAAAATTCTCTTTTACATTAGCGGAATACTTCAATTTTTCCTTTTTATTCTACCAAACTATCTCAATAAATGTGTGTAAAAAAATTATCAAATTTATTAGCAGTAAAATAATTAAAATTTACAATCGAAGTTACCTCTTAAATTACGATGAAAAAAATATTAAAAAAAAGTAAAACATGTGATAATCTTTTAATTCGTTTAAAAAAATTACCATTAATATATTCAAACAATGTCAAAGATATATTATATTTAATTCTTTTTCTTTTTCTTTTTTTTTTCATTTTTCTCAAACTTACCAAAAAAAACAAAATATTCTTACACTCCATTTTTGAATGCTTCCTAGCAACCAAAGCTTAATAAGCAATACTAATAAATTCAATCCTCATTCAACCAATACAGATTGATTCAATTGGTTTGTTTTATGTTTCAAATTCAACTAAACAAATAAATAAAATATAATTAAAAAATAAAAATACCAACCAAACCAAATCTTAATTAATTTGTCCATCCTAAAAATAAAAATTACAAGGAAATTATCTGAGGTGAGAAAAGCCAAACTATTGGTCCGGTAATCCTTAGGTTAGCCAGAAAGAGACGCCTACTCTTCGGTCAATTTTCGCAGTGACATGCTCCAATCGGTTGCGTCAAAATGTGCCAAGTTTTGCTCATTTTGCCAATTACGACTATTGGAAACCTTTTCCATCGTTGTCTGCCTCTTTCCATAGAA
>JBBYHO010000001.1:14560140-14578769 GCA_038382025.1 Adansonia gregorii | reverse complement strand
GGCTGTCAAGAGTCTAGCCATTGAGGGCAATAGGCCGACTTTTTTTATATATAAAATATTTAATATTTGTTAAAATATATTTTAAAATTAAAATTATATAAAAAATTGCTAATCAAATAAAAGTTTGAATTTCAAAAACCTTATTCAAAACTCACGTGCCAAACAAATAACTTGCAAGTAGCAGTAGATCCGGGACCATGAACTATTCTATTGAAGTCATTGCTACAAAATTCGGGTCATGAATTGTTGTCCATTAAGGGTCAAGACCATTGTAAAATAAGTTCAAATCCATTGATCATTCAAGATAACCTGGGTGATCCTAGACCGTTGCTTACCCATTATATATATATATATATATATGAACCTTCTGTAAAAGAAATTATTTAATTAAATAAAAGCCTAATTAAATTTTAAAAATGAATCAGAATCCCTATTCAAATCTTTGCCCATTGAACTAGCACAAACGATATATTATAAACAAACGTATTTATTTTTATATCTATTTAGTTTGGACAACATAGTCTCATTCTTTTACTTTCAATTTCAAAGAAATTCTCCTTTTTGATTAGATATTTTCAAAGCTTTTCGGTAAGTCATATATGGTTGGTTCCAATTCTAGAGTCAATATTTAAGAAGTGTCCCAATTTTTCAAAGCTGGAAGGGATTGAATGATTATCACATTATAACAACATGCGTTTGTTTAATTACCTAAAAGTCAAACATCTTTTTCAATCAACAATAAATTAGTCCAATTTGGTGTGAAATTATAAATTAATTGATTTTTAATTAAAAAAATAAGGATTATTATAATTATTTATTTTAAGGGAGACTGTGACTTTGCCAGCAATGGTGAGGGACCAATTTTCATTGGGAAATTGGGCTTCTAATTAAAGAAAATGAAAATTTTCGTTGAAACTATTGTGTTTTGTACAAGTAAGGGAAAAAAAGGAGAGGCTAAGATAATCGCAAATCTTGACCGCAGTTGGGACAGCGACAACAGGGAACTTGCGTTCTGGGAAGGTCCATCATTACTATGCCACCGTACTATGTATCTGTTCAAAGTGCATCGAACTCATTTTAATAATTAAAAATATTTAAAAAATATTTTTATAATTTTATAATTAAATTTAAATAAAAATATTTTTATTAATTAAAAATTAATGTGAGTTTAGATTGAATGAGATAAGATTGAAAATATCCTATTTTAAACTTAATTTAAATTAAATTTATTTATATGATCGAATAAATGATACAACTCTGATACATATTTAATTCAAAGCTTCCTCTAAATTACTGTAATCGTTCCTTTATTTTTAGACATGAATTTTAGAATCATGATCTATCCTTCTTAATGGGACATCTCTCGGCCATTGAGAACCTGAGATAGTCCTTTCTATCGTCTGACATGTACTTTTGATGGAATTTTCACAAATTTCGGATTTCGAATCTCAAAAAAAAAAAGAAAAAATCAAATTTACGAGACGAAAGAACATTACAATATTTTTCTTATGTAATTGAAGATCATACTTACAAAAAAAAGGTTTAAATTAAAATTAAGGGTTCATTTAATTAACGAAAAATATTTTTTAAAAAATATTTTTTGTATTTTTTAATATCTATTTCACAAAAAATAACTTGGTTAACAAAAAAATGACATAAAGTCAACGAAAAATAAGATATTTTTTTGAAAAAAATTTTTATTAAAAATGAAAGATATTTTTTGAAAAAGAGTTCTTTATTAAATAATATGATTTTTATATTACTTAATTAATTAACTTAACTCGGGACAAATATTACTATTATTAATAAAATATTTAACTTTTAATTTAAAAACTATTAAAATATTAATATAAACTTATTTTATTTTAATAATATAATTTTTAATATTTATGTTTTGATACTATTGAACATACATATTTATATTTTAATAATATAATATTATTTTTAATAATAAATTATTAATATAAATTATTATTTTAATAAAAATATTATTTAATAAACTGATATTACTATTTTGATAATAAATTGTAACGTTATAAATATTTTAAATTTAAAATATTATTTTAATATGTTGCTGAAAAATATTTTTACATGCCCATTTTAATAATAAATTTAAATAAAATTACACTTTATAAATATTTAATAATGATTTTTAAATAAAAATTAATATTTTAATAATATAGAAATATTAATGCAGATACCATTTTAATAATTATTATTATATTTTTAACATTTTAAAAAATTCAAATAATTAATTTTTAATAATAAATAATATTGTTTTAAGTATTTAATATTAATATAATATTTTTCATTAATTATTACTATTAAAATATTTTAATTTTAATTTGAAAATTAATAGTTTATGATAAATAATTTTTAATATTTCAATGAATAATATTTTAACATTTATTTCTTACTATTCAAAAATTTTAAAATAATATCTCAAAAATAATTATATTAATATAAAAATATTTTAATAATAATTATAATATTTTAAAATATTTATATAATTAATGTTTTAATAATAAATAGTATTATTTAAAGTATTTGATATTAATATAATATTTTAGTGTTAAATATTATGATTAAAATATTACCCTTTAAAATATTAATATTGTAAAAATAAATATTTTTAAATATTTTTATAATTAGTAATTAATAATTTAAATTTATGTCAATATTGCTACTTCAAGAAAAGTAAATTTTCTAAAAAATAATCAAACAATAGATCTTTATGTCATCCAAATATATATATAAAAAAAAATCTCTATTTTTTCAAAAAATCTTCACGCTTTGCAGAAACTAATTCCGGCGAAACAAACAAATCCTAAATTCAAATTTTCCTCGACTTTCTCGTATGTACCAAACATTAGAAGTACATTCAAAAAATTTGACGCTATGAAAGGACAAAAGAACTTGAAATGAACTGTTATCAAGGTTTAGTTTAATCCTTACTTCTTAATAAATGGTTCGAATGGTCCATTTTTTGTAAATAATGTTTGGTAGATCCAATTTTGTCATGATACAAGAATTTCAGGGCTTGCATATTTCTTGGCTGCCAAACACAGGCATTTGTATTGTTTTTCCTTCTTCTTTTTTGTTTTAAGTAAGAATCTGTTTACGAGATTATTATATACCTATACTTCTTCCTGGGTTAATGCATGATTTTGTGCCGTAGATTCAAAATCAGAAGTTGGAAAGTAAAAAATCATGCGTATATAATCAACAACGGATCGATTGGCAAATACCAAAGAAAATGATATTTAAAGCAATATTTGTCACAATTCAAGCAAATCAAGTGTTGCCAAATTCAAGCAAATCAAGTGTCGCCAATCCCTTTCAATTATTGAGCAGACCTTCGGGCTTGGGTGGTTATCTAACCTATAAATACCTCTAATTACTAATGAAGTATAAAAATTCTACAAATAGGGCTAGTGGATTAATATATATATATCCTCTAAGCTGTGTTAAAAATTAAATGACTTATGTGTCAATTTACTAACTCTGTTTGTGAAATTTTTGTGCTCTAGTAGTAGTGTATAGAATACTAATACCAAATTAATATTTTACCAAGAAAAGCATAAATATATGATATTGGAAATTGGAGAATCTTTCTTAGCATTTTATTTTGGAAAAACATTTGTTAAATTATTATTATATTTCATTATAGTTGATATAATTCAATTTCAATAACATATTATAACATAATTTAAGATTAGCTAGTTTAGTAAAGTTTTTAGGAGTTAACCTTGCAAGCCAAGGTTTGACTCTTTTTAGGAGCATAAAATTTAAAAAGTTTACAAGTAATAGATAATAGATTTGGATATCCATATTAGAATCTATTCTTTGCAAAAGTAAAGCAAATTTGGACAACAAAAGTGGATATCCGAATCTATTATTTGTATAAATAATAAACATATAAAATAATGGATATTTGAGAGTTTATATTTGTATCTATTTCAAATCCGTTGTGAATAGTAATAAAAATATCCTAATTCAAACATTATTCGAATTTGTAAAATTAAATCGAATAATTGTAAATATCAAAATCCACATTATCTATTGCTAGAACAACCTTTTAGTAATGGATAAATTGTAAATTATCTAGAGAAGCAGCACAAGCTAAAATAAATTGATCTAGGAAAACGAATTAAGGACCAAATACATAGTATTTAGTTAAAAATTCACGCAAACCATATAAGGAAGAGAGATAATTATGTCTTAAACATTGATTAAGGGCTTTAATTTCAAAAAATAAAAGAAAATTAACAAAATAAACATAAAATAGAACAATCACGTTAAATTAAGATTCTTAGAATTACTTAATTTTCATTGCAAAAATTAGAAAGGCATCATTGAAATTGATCAAACAGGGAATTAAATCAAGACATACCCCATAGAAGGCTAAAATCAAGGACTCCGGAATCTGGAAAAAAGAATCAATAACTTTCTTTTTCTAATAAATTCCTTTGTTAAATCCATACAAATAATTACATTTAAATTGAACCCATTTTGCCATTAGAACACCAAAATTAAAAAATCGTAGTAATATTGCTAGTCATGGCTCTGAAGCTTTGTTTTGCTAGAATTTTCTTTGCAATTCTCCTCGTTTTATCCTTCACCGGAGCTCACAGTGCAAAGACTTTCGACGTTAGAAATTATGGTGCCGTCGCCGATGGCCGAACAGACAATAAAAAGGTATATAGTATAGCGCCAACGTTGTATTTTTGCAATGTACATTTTTACGTACTTTTTTTTCGCCATGTTTAGGCTTTTCTTGAAGCATGGACTGACGCTTGCAATCAGTACGGAGGTTCTAGGGTTTATATCCCTGAAGGAGTTTATATGTTGGGAGAAGTAGAGTTTTTAGGACCATGCAAAGGTCCCATAATGTTTTTGATGATAGGAGATTTAAAGGCTCCGACAGGACCTTCTTTGAATACTGAGAAATGGATAGGGTTTCGATATATAAATAAGTTGATACTGAAAGGAGGTGGAACATTGGATGGTCAAGGAGCATCTGCTTGGCCTTACAATGATTGTGCCAAGAACACTAATTGCCAGCTTCTTCCAATTGTGAGTATGATTTTTAGTTTAATTTTTTATTATCAATGGTTATATTTAGTTTACATTTTCTTACTTTGTTGATAACTCAATTATTTATTTTTTATTGTCATATTTTTCTTGGATTTATTTGCTTCATATTCATGAATATATTTTTAGCTAGAATGAGTTTTTCTTTTTTCTTTTTGTGCATTTATTCCTTTTTTTATTTTTCAAGAATTTTCTTTTCATTATGGCAAAAATTTAGCTTATTTAAGCTTAATTATTATTTTTTGAATATTTTGTATTGTGTTGTACTAGTTTTTAAAAGAAAACAATTAAAGTATACTTTTATTATGTCAAAGTATGGTTTTAAATTTTAATTTACATCAAAATAAGACATTAATATTTAATTTTTACCCAAATAAAACATTAACTTTTAATTTGTTTAAAAAATAAATTTTCATCGTAAACCAATTTTTCCTTCAAAATAAAAACTTATAATATACAATTCAAAAATAATGATTTATTTGAATATAATAAAAGTGTTATGTTTTTTTAGCATTGTAGGCAAAAAAATATATTAAATTTGCCTTTCGCAATTATTAATTAATCATCTATTAATTATGACCATTGACCAGAAATCATATTTAATGTACTGAAATGGTATTTTAAAAGGAAATGAATCCTTTCCTTCAAATTAAGTATTACATTTTAATCACTTAAATGTATACCAATAATAAATCTTTTCCAAATAAATTAGTTTTTAGGCTGCATACCACTTCATTATCAAAATACTATTTTTTTGGTTCAATTATATGAATTTTTTTTAAATTTTACTATATATTTTAGTTTACTTGCTGATATAAGAATGGATATCTAACTTTATTTTATATATATATATATATATATATCTTGATTTTCAGTCAATTAGATTCAACTTCGTGACGAATTCGAGGATCAAGTACATAAGATCAGTCAATAGCAAAAATGCTCATTTCTCATTTTTTGCATGCAAGAACGTAAATGTGTCGAAAATTGAATTATTAGCGCCGAGGGACAGCCCCAACACCGATGGAATCAAGATCGGGAGCTCGACCGACATCCGAATTTCGAGCTCTAGGATAAGCACCGGCGATGATTGTATAGCCATCCTCTCCGGAAGCACCAACATCGACGTCTCCTACGTTTATTGTGGCCCTGGACATGGAATCAGCGTCGGAAGCCTCGGTAAGAATCAAGGTGAAGACGACGTGAAGGGCTTGGTTGTAAGTCACTGTACTTTAAGTGGAACCGATAATGGCGTCAGAATCAAAACCTGGGAATCTCCCTATCCAAGCACTGCTTCGAATTTCATATTTGAAGACATTTTCATGCACAAAGTTCGAAATCCAATCATTATTGACCAGACATATTGCCCTCATCCTCCGTGCAACAATCAACAGGCAATCCAATCATAACCTTTTTTTTTTTTTTGTTGGTTGATTCATATATGATTTTGCATCAAAATCCAATGAGTTGGTGTTTTTTTTTTTGTTTTGCTTTTCAGACAGCCTCCCACGTCCAAATTCAAGATGTTACGTACAGAAACATATGGGGAACATCGAGTTCACAAATTGCGGTTTCGATGGAATGCAGCAAGCAATTCCCTTGCAAGAACATAGTGATGAAGGACATCAATTTGGGTCATCTTGAACGTGGAGCACCTTTAAAATCTTGGTGTTCATACGTTGAAGGCCGTGTCTATGGCCAACAAAACCCACCCCCTTGCTTTTAGTTCGACCCTTGCAAACATTTCCATTTCGAAATTTCAGAGTTATGATTAGTATTCTAGTCAATATCTACATTTAATTCTGGTCTCAGAGTGGGCTGCAAATTTTCGGTCTATATAGCATCTAGCTTCTTTTACCTCTTTATTATAATAAAAAATGATCCCACGTAAATATAATTATATAAATATGATAAGATAAATAATAAAATATAATATGACATTATAAAGATATTTATTTTAAAATTTATATAATATAAATAATTAATCAATCAAAATTTATATAAATATAATTTACATTAAATATGATTATAGTACGGAAAATTACATTAATAAAACATAAAACATGAATTGTCGTGTTTATAAAAAATGTGTTATTGCTATTGTTTTAGAATTGTTTTTTTAAATTAAAATTTGGATTTAGGCAAAATATTGAAAAATCCCTGAATTGTTTGACTTCTCTTAATAAAAATTTATTTCAAATGAAAAGTTAGATTTATTTTAAGATTTTATTTAGGTATAAATTAAAAGTTAATATCTTATTTGGGTACAATTTAAAGATTGAGTGCTTACTTTGCATACAAATTAAATTTTTTTATAGTAAGTAAAAATAAAAAGTTAAAGACTTATTTGATATAATAAAATTATGGAGATATTTAAATATTCTATCTATCACGGCTTGATTTTAAGAAAAAAATAGTTATGAATTGATAACGGTTTGCGTCTAATAAATTATTATTTGACTCACCAAAAAAAAAAAACTCAAATTCTTAATCGGTTTTGTTGATGACATATTTATAACTATATTGATGAGCAGAATGGATGTAATACTGTAAAATTGGCACTACATTTTATAGTATGTATACCACAAGAATGGATGTACAAAATTATAAACATCACCAAAATGGAAACATTTGCTTATAATCAAAGGACTAAAAGAGAAAGGTAATAGAGTCTGAGTTCGAGCTACAAGGATCATTTTCTATTGGAATGGGATCATGACAGTAGGTTGCTACACTAGTTCTCTTGGAGTTTAATAACGAGGAGTGAGTCCAAAAAACCCTACCTGCGCAAGATTCTTAGTTAGGCCAAAAAACAAAAAAAAAAATCAAAGCATTGTTTATTTTCACTTTTATTTGTGAGATATAATTTGTGGCAAAATAAACTTGATCAAACGAGATTCTTTTGGTTTAAAACATCAATGGTTTAAATGAATTTCCTTATTGCCAGTTTTATCTTCAAAAACGTTAAAAAATGGGAATTTCTATTTTTTATCTTATGGTTTCGTATTTCTTTTCATCTAATTGTGTATCAATAAACACTCTACCTATTCAAGACAAAATTGATTCTTCGTATAAGTACATATTAATTTTACAATGATATGATGAATCACTTGATAATTCATTTATTCTTATTTTATTCATATATTTTATTATTATGATCGTATTAAAAATATTTTATATTTATATAAAATTTGATACATCAATTATATTATACAAACTTTGAAACAATTCGTGTGTTTAATTGCATTCATATTATTTTTTATATTATATCGTGCTTATATTATATTTTAATTATTTTTCATATCCTATTTGTTGATTATTTAATATTATCAAATCTAAATGAAATGTTATGATACGCATCGAGTTGGATTTTTTTTCTTTCTAAAGGATGATAATTCAAAACCTCATTTCGGAAACTATTGATATTTTAAAACTTATTTCCAAATTTCTAGTATTTTTTTTGTTTTAAGTTTGACCGAATGTTTCTCTTAAAGGTGTTTACGAGTCAAGTTACTCGTTCAAGCTCCAATGCCCATCCAATCTTTGAGAGAACTTAACCAAAAATGTTAAGCTTAAAAAATGAGCTCAAGCAAAAATTAAACCCATTTATAAAATAAATCGGACTTTGACATTCACTTTCGAGACTTAAACCCAACTTATTTTACAATTACATAATATATACATATATATATTAATTTTATCTTTTTATATGTAATATTATGATGTAAACATTAAAAAATATATTAAGTTATTTAAAATTTAAAACTTAACGAAAAAAAAATATTACATTACTAAAGATTAAATTTTTAAAAAAATATGTTTTTAAAAAATAAATTAAAAAAATAAGTGAACTTCGACAGTCTTAAACTTCTAATTTACAAATATGGCTAAACTTGAAGAAAATTTGAAGTTCATATTTCTAACGAAATCGAGTTTAGACAAGCATAAATAATATTAACATCACATATGTTAGCCTGACTTGACCAACCTACGACCACCTCTAATCCTACCTAAATACAATAGATTACACCAGATACCTATGTTCATTTCATTTTGTGTATTTTCATATCATCGTATTTAAAGTACTATAAATTTATACAAATTTTAATAAATTAATAATTTAGATTATATAAATTTCAACACATTTATGCATTTATATCTTGTCATGTTACTTTTATCTTGTAGTGCCATCTTTTAGATATTTTTAATGATGGTTATAAGCATGCTGCTGCACAGTGAGGAACGAAGATTATGATACGGGAAAACAACTAAAATACGATATAAAAGATGACAACATTGTCAAAACAAAGGGAGGGAATAAGGTTAAAAAAAAAAATCTCAAGGTCAAGCTTCAATCCGAAGCATGGCTGATGATATCACAAAAAGCAACAGTCGAAATGGAAAATATGGACATGGAAAGTTTCACCATCCCTTCAAGGCTTCAAACAAAAAGGTTTCTCTCCATTGGGAAATTACCCAAATCCATCCATGGAATCATAAAAGGCTCGGCGATCGGTTAAAGCTATGTTGGACGGGTAACTCGAGGCCGCACAGGTGTCTTCGAAGGACTCACCCTGGAAGTTTAAGAATTTAAACATAGCAGCATCAGCTTAAATAGATGACAAGCATGGTATTTTGAGCTCCAAATTCGGGAACATACCTGATGGGCTGGGTTCCAAGCACCATCCCGCTACAATTCAGTGCAATTATAGCACTTTCCGCCTGTCCATAAAGGGTTTAGATTATATCAGTCTCATACAAGGCGCAAAACATCATGCCGAAAAATTTTTACTTCGGAAACAAGTATTAGAATACAGGTTTCATTAACTCATCAACAGTAAACAAATCTTTCTGGATATCATATCATATATTTAAAGATGCATGCATGAAGGCATCATGCTTTCGGCTGATGATGATTGATTTGGCTTGCGCAAATGCATTTACAGATAATTCAAAAAGTGGATGGATGGTTACATGTCATAGCAAAAACAAGCTGTAATGTGGCACCAAGAACTCCATTGTTAACAAACAATTGAACAAACAGACGGTTTAATCAAGCAACATGTTCCTGTAAGATCTATGAAGATGATCTGCAATATTTTAATAAACTAATAAAGAAGCCATTCAACTCAAATGATCATGATCATACGTCCTTCACAAGCAAAAGAAATAAAATGCTTATGGAATATATATATATATATATATCTCCAAGGTGTAGCGTTGCACACAACTGCTTAGTAACTACCATTTGCAATTTCTAAGATCAAATCAAACGACAAAGGAAATATAAAATCGAAAAAAAAAAACAAGGAAGATAGAAACTTCTCTATCTCTGGGAAAAAGTCAAAGAGTTCTAAGAAAAGAATTAATCAAAAAAAAAATATACAATAAAATGTCTCACAGTTACATACATAAGAAGTGAGATGGAGATAGAAATGGAAAAGCTAAATTATAAAGAATGTGACCTCAGTTTAAAAACCCATTTGCCATTATGGCAGCAGATTTGCTTACAAATAAATTGGCTTTCACATGCAAGCAAACCAAGAGAAGAGTCAAAAAAAATTGTAAATAGAGGGCAAATACAAACATAAAATAAGCTAAATAAGTCTAGAAATAAATACATCTGCGCTTCGCTTAAAGCTGATAAATTTGGCATTTCACACCCTATAGAAAACATCAAATCTGCGCAACCAGTTCCCCATCCTCTAAAGTTGAGAAGTACATGTCTAGTAAGCAACGGTTGAATCAAGATTCAAAAAGGATATAAAAATAACCTAATATTCCAACTAGTCTAAACCATGCCTATAGTTTAGTTTATATGATACGGCACTTGCTAACGGGTAATGCAGATACAGCTTCACAGGCAAAGCACGATAACGTCATACATATGACATTACATTGAGCCACTTGAATCTTCACCTTTTTATTTAAATCCTAAGATAACTATATGGCCATCATAATCGCCACGCGTGTTATGCTCAAAGTTGTCTCTGCAAAGATCTCTAAGGCCAAATTAAAATCCAAGAAAGTACAAGAGATTATAGCATTAATCAATCCACAATACCTATTGTCCCATTCTATATGCAAATTTCTCAAAATAAATCTTCAGGAAAATAAAGAAGCCTCTGGTAATGGATATTGGCCAAGGGAAGACTGAACATCATTCTCAAAAAATTACAGTAGCATGCCCTCAATACCAAAGATTATTTAATTTATTTTTGCTTCGCTATCACATTAAACTGGCTTTCCTCCTATTTTTCTTGCTGTTTCGGACATGGCTAAGCATAAGATTTCTTATATCTTAAACAACTCTAATCAGTCAATAGTGGTGCAACGTGTGACATCAGTTGCTGAAATCTACAAAAATTCTATCTCTAGGGTAAACGAAAGATCCTGGAAATGCTTTTACTTAAGTAACATGACGTGAAGACCCACATGCCAGTTTATAGAACACAAACCTAAACCCAGAGATACAAATTCAATCCTTGAACGCATCCAAAAGTCACATGAATCTATCCAACAAAGCAAAACACAGAAACCATAAAACCTCTGACATTAATGGTAAGCAAACTATTACTACTCCTCCTCCATCTCAGAAAAATTGTCACTGTTTGACTTTTTATGCTTAATTTTTAAAAGTTGACCTCTTTTATTTTAAATTTACTATCAATTAAAATGTGAAAAATAAATAGCATTTACAAAATCCGAATAAATTAGTTTTTAGATATATAAGGTTAAAATTTTAATTCACTAAAATAATCAAAATAACTCTAGTCAAAATTGCGAAAACTAATAACCAAAATTCAAACAGTCACAATTTTTCCAGGTCAGAGGTAGCATAATATTTTTTAGTAAGGGGACCAAATCATCTAATCTTCAAGATATCATACAGAAGCTCGATGCCTACTGCCATCAGATAAAAGGATTAAATCCCCCATTAGATTTACCAAAAGAAATTAAATAGATAATAAATTGATAAGACTTGGAGGTTAATCCCTATGTTTTGCAGCAGGGTCTAAGAGGGAAAGGTTAGCAACGAAGTTATGCCAACGTGTAACAAGACTTCAAGCAAAGGCTACCTAGAATACTCAATCTCAGGATTTTGTAGGACTAACTCTTGTCTGTTAATTAGTAAATAACAGAGAACAGCTCCCGGAGGTCTTGCAACTAATGTCAGAGAATCTGATGGCTGAGGTCAAGATTATTGTTGGTTCAAAACCACGCTCCAGAAACTGTCATCGCATAGGTGAACTCATGAGCTACAAATGTCAAGTAAACCTGTTTTATTGGAAATGCAAAAGATTGCCATCTCTTTTCCCCAACTAAACATATTACAGCCAAATATATAAGACCATGAAAGAAGTTACCTGGAAAAGAATCATATCTTGCATAGCGAGAGAAGATTCTTTGAAAAGACCAGATAAGGTCATAGGGTCAATTCAAGCCTCAAAATATTTAATTGGCTTTGAAGTAATTTGCTAATTCTAATACTAAACATGCTTTTATATTGTCAATGGCTGCAACAAATCTGGATATAGATAGAAGACTTATTCCAAGAAGAAGTCATGTTTTATATAGACTTCATTTAATCTACTAATCATCTCTATTTTTAATGTAAATTTCTTGTTGATATGAGGTAAACTTTTCACTCACAGAAGCTCACTAATTACAGGAATATTTGGCAAGAATTTGCAGAATGGGAGGCACCTGTTTTTAGTGTGTGTGTGTGTGTGTGTGTGTGTGTGAGAGAGAGAGAGAGAGAGAGAGAGAGAGAGAGAGAGAGAGAAAGGAGTGAAGTTCGAAAAAGAAAATACGAAGGGTTGCAAATACGTTCAAGATTACGAATGAAGGGCGATTTTTATTAAACATATTATTTGCTTTAAAGCATACAGGGAAAAATTAGAGTGGCTCCATTTGTACAAATAGTTTGCAAAGAGATGTGGATGACAAATTATAAATAAATTTAACAACATGAAAAAGTATACTAATTAGAACCAGAGCCAGAAACATAGGTTTCAAAATATTATAAACATAATCTCAAACAAATTGAACCCGAATCTTTTTCAATCTCAATCCTATAAATATGGAACTTACCATTGCGAATTCAACAAAAGCAATACGGGTTGAATGCACATGATCCCCCAAAAGCCTCAAGCAAGTGACCTGAGAATTAAAAGAAAAAGATGTCAACTTTCAAAAGCTCTCTAACTTTAGTCTTCTTGTCAAAAACAGTTAGAAAAAGGTGTACTTTGATACCATACTAACCTGACCGCAGGCTGATTCAAAGAAATTCTTCACTTCAGCTTGAGAAACCTTTAATCAAATTAAAAATGCTCGTGAGGATTAGTTCAACCATGTTACATTAATATTGTACATGCTAGTGAAAAAGATGCTAACCAATTACAGCAGTGATGAAAGTCCAGAACTCAAACACTCATGTGAGCAAACACAGGAATTACCTTCTTATCAATATTTGTACAATAAACTGTCCTGGTACACATTTCCCTTTCATCTTCTGACTGCAATTGTAGTTATTACAATTAACAGTGAGGCTAGAAAGAAAACCATAGAGAGAAACCACAAGAGGTATCTATTTGCGGTGACATGTCATTGGATAAAGTGAAGTCTTATGCAAAAATGAGACAGGTAAGAGCCAGAAAATTATTCATCCATACCCTAGGGAGAAATGTGGGGTTCACGGGAAGGATGGCAGTTTTAGAAGGCAAGACCCTAACTGGATAAAACCCTAACATCATCCCACCAAGATTCAAAGCAGCTCTTGCCCCTTCTATGAAAACAAAATTCATATAAAATGTAACATGTGAATAAATGTACATTGATTTATACAAGAAAAGTTTAAGTTCAGTCCATAGCAGCTGCTTACCTTCATCTGCGAATTCCACAAATGCAAAGCGAAGAACTGAACGTGGATCACCACAAACTCGGCAATCAACAATCTTCAAAAATAATTCCCAAACCACTTTAGAAATATCATATAGACAGTAATCTATCTCATAAGTTATCAAGTAGACAGCAATCCTATCAAGAGGTATCAACCATCCACAAAATCCTTTTTTTTTCCCCAAGGAGAAAAGAGATACTGAACCCTCAAAATGTGAAAGTTCTTTTGGCATTTTAATGAGGCTCTCAATGAAAAACCAAAATATGAAATAAAGAACCATGCCTTAATAAGAAACAAAAATGGAAAACTCGGAGTCTTGCGTATACCAAAGGGAGAGAGAGCTTTATAGGCGGAAATGATAAAGCTAGAATATTATAAATAATTCTACATGACTTATGAGAGAAGAAATGAAGTTGTGCCAGAAGCAGCATTGGCCAGGAGCAAGCAAATTAAAACAAAAGCTTTAAAGCCAGAATTTTAACTTACTTGTCCGCAAATACTAAATAAGCCAGCAAGTTGCTCTTCAGTAACCTGGAAGAAATGATTTTCACAAGTGACCTCTCCCAAGTCAGAATGAAAAAACCAGTAAAAAGAATCACTACATGGTGCCGCTGTTTAAACTTACAGTTTGATCAATATCGGAAACATATATTGTATGCCTAATACAATCATCTCTTTGAGATCGAAAAGCTCTACCACTAAGCTCTCTTCTACCCTGGTTGAAGTTATTTCTTCTCTGAAAAACACAACTACAACCATTTACCAAATGTAACCAAGGTAAAGAAAAGAACAAATACAAGAACATCAACTGAAAATATTTAGCATAACCTAATCCCAGATATCAACAAGTAGAGGAACAAGAGTTAACTCTAATTGCATCAAAGTGCCAACAAGTCAATCAAATTAATAATTAGAAAATAATAGATAACCGCAAAACACAACACCATAAATCCAAAGGGGAAAAAATCAGAAACCAGTTCAAAATGAATCATCCAATAAGCAAAGACACAGGAATCAAATTGCCAAGTTAGACCCATATAGATTACAAAACATAGCAAATCCTAAAACCCCAATTTAGCTAAGCAATCAAAATCATATACATCAATAACCCCAGAACCCTCACAGAAAAGAAGAGGATTTTCCCACAAGACAAAAACAACCAAAAAATAAATAAAACTAAAAATTAGCAGACACCCATCATTCAAAACATAAAAATAAGCAAAAATACAAATAAAAAATTGTAAATGATCAGCTGAAAAAAAAAATACCCTTCTGTTGGAGTAATTCTCATTCCCAACTGATTGCTTATTAGCAGGCACCTGATTAAAATTACCATCATTTTTGGTCCGATTATGATGATAAGATGATGGGAAAAATTCTTTGGCCAAAGGATTCAACTTGGTGAACATATCAACCAGATTTTGCACATTGAATTCCTTTGATTCTGATTTGGCTGCTTGCACTACCGAATTGTCCTTGTTGTTATTAGCAGCCGTGGCTACTGCAGCTGAATCACCAGACTTGTCAGCAACTACAGCCATCGAATCAAAACCCCAAACCCCCAGAGATTAAAAAAAAGGATCAGAGGAAACGGTAATTTGCTTTTGTAAATTGATTCCCTTTATTTCTTTTTTCTTGCTCTCTAGCAAGGAAGTCGAAAGCTTTTGAGGGAAAAAAATTTTGATGCTTAATAATAGATACCCACCTGGAGGAAAAAAAACTTGTCTAGAAATGGAATAAAGCTAAAATGCAGATTGGGTTTTCTTTTTGGTGTGCTTAAATTAAATGGATAAATAACTCAAATTATTTAAAAAAAAAAAAAGAAGAAGAAGAAGAAGAAAGAAAGAAAAGGAAAAGAATTAGGGCTTGGGAGGAACCGCAATGAATGATCAAAGAAATAAAGAGGGATATGGTGGTTTTTTTTTCTTTTAATTTTCATTTTTTTTATAAATGGTTACTTGAAAATTAATGAAAGAAAGAATAAAAAATTAAAATGAAAACTTTTAAATTTCATGGAACAAATTTATTTTACTTGTAATCACACAGTATTTTTTTTAATTTACATTTGTAAATACAAGAATTAACTTATATTCGTGAAAAAATTAATACATTTTTATAATTTTTATATATTTTATATTTATTTAATTTAAATATTATTTTTCATTTTTATTTTATGATTATGTACATTAAATTTAAAGTTAATTAAAAATATTTAATCATTTATTTGTAATAAAAATTTTCAAACATTATATTTAAAAGAGTATTTTCAGAATCAAATTATTTAAAAATTTTATGTACATAAATAATATGATAATTTTATTAAATTTAATAAATAATTAATAAAAATATTAATTATTACATAAAATTATAAAAATATATATAATTAATTAATTTTGAATCAATGAAACTCGACGTTCTCTTGCAAATATAGATTTTGATATTCAAATTTTTACAAAATCATTGTTACTTGTACCCTAAGGTAAAGGTTTATTGTGAACAACTTTATTGTTGATGTGTAAAATACGCTTTTAACTAGTTTAATATTGCTCGTGAAAAAAATTTTGTTCGAAAAAAAATATTTGGATTAAAAAAATATATAGTTTAAAAAAAAAGTTTCTTAAGTATTTTTATTGAAAATTATTACGATAAATTAAAACATAAAAAAATACGTATAAAAATTATGATAATAATATCTTTTTAATTCAATTTTATACAAATTTTTTTAAGAACAGTTTTTAGCTATAGTAAGAACTGAAAAATGGGGATGTCATTGGATAAAAATGAAACTCCTAATTAAAGTTTTCCTATAAAACCGTATAAGAATTTTAAGCAGACAAAAGATATGCTTTAATTGTTTTAGATATTTGCAATTTGACAACACTTTTTTTTAATAATAACAAGTTGTAAATCAATAGCATATTCACTCTGTTAGGCCAAACATTGTTTGCTTATTATCAATAGTTGTTGTGCCATAATACTTCATTTATTATAAATCAATTAATGCAAGATTTAAATTTAGGTATGTTATTATCAAGCAAAGAAATTGCATATTAGTTTAATTTGGTACTCAGCTCTAGATCAATCTAGTTGGTGACATTGATTATAGTGCTTAATTTACGGTGTTGTTTATAATTATCTTTTTTTTTAATAGTAAGATCATATCAGAATTTTTTTTTTCATATTTGTATGATTTTAATCGGTTTTTAAACGATTTTAAAAGCATATTTTGCTATCTCAATATAATATATTCAAGATTTTATTTTCGAAATATTCTTAATCGAGTTCAAATTACCTTTATGTAAATAATTTATTGTATTTTTGATATTATAAATTAATAATTTTGAACTCTAACCAGAATCGTTTTGTCTTGTATGTCGTATTGCTTAGTCTTGGTGCCATGTGATGATGATGTGAAGAAGAAATTAATCAACGTGATTTTGGTATGTTTGACAATTATGAAAACCACTATTAATTAAAACCAAGGCTTAATATTTTGAAAATAGAAAACATTTTCATTTTCAAGCACCCGAAACCACGTCAACTTCTTTCTCTTTCGGCATTGTAAAACATATAAAACAATAAATACTTTAAAAATAAAAGAAAAGGTTGATTTTCAACATTTTAAATTACTAATTCACAAAATTAAAATAAAAAAATAGAACAAAAAATTGGTAGTTAGAATTGGGATTTTATGGGGCTGCCAAAGGTAAATCAAAGAAGTGGTGACATCTTGCTCTTCATTCAATAATACCTTTTATTTATTACTAAACTATATTATATATTAGCTAAAACATTGCAATCTAGAATATATTTTTTATTATGGTTTGCAGAGTCCAAGGGTGCTAGTTAGAATAATTTTTATAAATTTTCTATATATATATATGTATATATATGATTATTGCTTATTATATATATTTGCCTAGAATAGTGTGCCGAGAACATTGTTTATAAACGGTTGGGTTCACAAAGTGACAAGTTCCATTGACTTGTAGTAATCTTCATTGAATGTTATACATATGCAAGTTGCAATGAAAGCTCAGACATTTATCTCAAGGGCAAGAGTTGTACATAAAAAATATTTTTTTTAATTAATAAACAAATACGAAAAGAAAACTTTATTCAAATTCAATTTAAATATTAATTTTATTAATTGAAAAAAAATAATTCAATTTTTTGGATAATTCTACTCGTAAATAAAAGGTAGTGTGGAAATTTTATTCCATAGGAATCCATCGATTTTCTGATTTATGTTTCCTTGTTAATTTGTTTTCAGTTTTTATCGTCCACTTTTGTACGTGGTTGCTTGTCTAAAAGACAACGCACACTCCAACTTCCCCCGCACAACGCTTTATTTTATTCGAGCTGCACGTATACGCTAGACAAGATTCTTATTCTATGTATGTAGTTAAATACTCACCTTTGTGTTCTTCCATAACAAATGTCTATACCTTATATATATAAAAAAAGAAAAAATCACTAAAGGGATTTTATGTTGCTCGCCATTTTTTTTTTCCATTTTTGTTTAGATTTAGATTTACACTTATATTTTTAATTTTAATTTATTTATTATTTTTAAATTATACATTTTAAAGAGATTGATTTATATGATAACTCATATATCGATTTAATATTT
>JBBYHO010000001.1:14454965-14467292 GCA_038382025.1 Adansonia gregorii | reverse complement strand
TTAATACGTAATAAACCAAGATAAAACGCCTTAGAACAGAAAATCAATGATTGAACCTAACAAAAACTAGTCAAACGCACAGAGAATTACCAAAAAACAGAACCTCCATATACAACCACGCGCAGAGTAGTTCAGAATGATTTCACTCCCAATTTTGCTAGACAGTCAGCCATTTGATTCGTCTCCCTGTAGATATGAACAAATTCCATCCAAAAGTGGGACCCAAAACTTTTGCATCGAGGTTCGGATCTAAGTATAAATTACATTTGTATTATCATAAAATCAATCATATAAGCAAAAATAATGAAAACAAAAATACAATAATAGATTCTTATCAATCATAAACTTATTAACATACTAAATATTAATAAGTAAAACATCAAATATTCAAAATATACAAGTTGTGAAGTAAGAAACTTGACAACATGAAGCATAAAAATAAGATCCAAAGCTTTTTCAGGTTTGGCAATTGGATTTGATTTAAAATAATATGACAAAAAGAGATGCAAAGAAGTCGATGACAATAAAGAAAAGAAGAACATATAAAATATATTAAAAAAAGTCATTTTTATTAGTTTAGAATTAGACTCGATCAGAAAATCATTTTTGTTTATCCAAGTTGATGTTGAATGAATTAGTAAAGCTGTCTTGGTTTATTTATTTATTTCTTTTTTGAAGGGTAGTTTTATTAATAGAGCAATAGGGAACCAGAAAACAGACGACAAGAACCACAAGAGGGAGCTACAGAAAAGTTACAAATGGAGAGTTCATATCCACACCTGATTTAGCCAACCCATCCGTAATAAAATTTGCTTCCCAAGAATATGGTTAAACAAAGTTTCCAAAATTTTTCCTTTCAAGTTATCGATAGAGTTAAAAATGTTCTTCATTCTCCAAGGCACTAATGATTGATTAGCAACCCAAAGAACGGCATTAGAGGAGTCACTTTCTAATATTAGAGAGTGAGAGTTGACCCGTGGCGAAGAGATGAAGAAAGATAACCCATCTTTGATGGCTAAAAGTTCTGCATAATTGGAGTCTTGAACTCCAATAGGCTTAGAGAAAACCCCCTTGATGTCACCAATTTGATCACGTAGCACACCTCCAATTGCAGCTGGACCCGGTTTTCCGAAAGCGGAACCATCGAAATTTCATGACAGCAGGTGGAGGAGGGGTCCAAGAAACTTGAGCTCTTTTCTTTCTACTAATAGAAACTGAGGGGATGATTGAAGGATCTAGAAGAATGCCATTAACAGACAACTGAGACCGTTTTCCTTTGCTGCAAATATCGAGGTGAACTTCTATCAAGTCAAAGAGCCGGATGTGATGAGAAATTTTCCCCTTGAAAGCCATGTCATTCCAAAACAACCATATAGACCATAAGATGACAAAAGATGCCATTCTCCAAATAGCATCGTATAGTTGATAAAATGAGTAAGACTGCCATGAAAGAAGAACAACCGATGGATTAGCAGAAGCAACCCAATTCAAACCCCGGGCATTGCAAAACTTCATCCAGATAGACCATGAATAATAGTAGTTGAAGAAAAGATGATCAACTATTTCAATATCCGTGTTACAAAAAGGACAGAGGGTGGAGTTTCCATCAAGCATACGTCTCTTTAGTAGTTCAGCTTTAACAGCAGCTTTTCCTTTGATGACCTGCTAGCAAAAAATTTCAACTTTTGGAGGAGCAAGTCCGGACCAAACAGCTTTGCAACATGGCATTGGATTGTAGTTTTGTAAAGAAAAAAGAGGTGTAAAAAGATTTTGCCGAGTAAGATCCATTCGAAGATCCTTTCCAAATAATAGTCTCGGGATTAGATCTATGGGGACAGAATTGCTTAATAAATTATAAGAATCGATCCCACTGTTCTAATTCCCAATCAAAGAGTCTTCTATGAGGTTGAAAGTTCCAGGACCATTTTTCATCAATCCAACTACCAAATTCAACAATGAAACCAATTTTATTAACAGATAGGGCGAAGATACGAGGGAAACACATGTCAAGAATTGAACCTGCAATCCACTCGTCCAGCCAGAATCTAATTTTGGATCCACAACCAATAGAAACACCCATAGAAGAGCGGACCAAAGAGTGATATTCATTAGAAGGCAATAGGGGTCTGGAGACATGGGACCAGATCATGGAAGGCCTGCGGGAAGGATATGAGAGGACCAATGCAGATAGATTCAGAGAATATTTAACTGAAATAACCTTACGCCAGAGGCAATCAGGTTCATTGCCAAAACACCATATCCACTTATTAAGAAGGGCCCTATTTTTTAGTTGAAGTCAATGATCCCCAAACCACCAGATTCCTTATTAAGGAAGGTCGAACTCCATTTTACTAAGTGATTTTTTTTTTCTTTTGAGAGCAACCAGACCAAAAGTAGTCCCTTAACCATTTTTTCAAGGATATTTTTTTACCGAGGCTGGGATTTCAAGCAAGGTAATACAATAGGTAGGTAGATTAGCAAGACAGAATTGATAAGAGTCAGCCTACCGCCACTAGAGAGGTATTGGTTTTACTAGCCGATAGCCTACTTTTGAACTTCTCAATCACTGGATGCCATGTAATAACAGAGTTAGAATTTGCAAGGGGCAGACCAAGGTAACGGGATGGTAATCTCTCAACTTCGCAAAAACCATTAAAGCCAAATCCTAAAGAAGATGCCGGTTTGTATTAACGCCTATGAAGCAGCTTTTAGAGAAGTTAATCTTGAGCCTAGAGCTGAGTTGGAAAGCTTTCAAGATTCTTTTGATGCCCAGGAGCTGATCAGGATCAGATTGGAAGAAGAGAATTGTGTCGCTTGCAATTGCAGATGCAATATCTTAAGAGAGCTGTTTCCAATTTGAATACCATCAAAGATCCTGATAGAAGTTGCCTTAATGACATAAGATACTGAAGGATTCAGCCACAACATTGAAAAGAAATGAAGAAAAAGGGCAACCTTGCCTAAGGACCCTGCTCATTGAAAATTGAGAAGTAGGAGACCCATCGACAAGAACTGAGATAGAGGCAGTTGAAATGCGTTGGAAGATCCAATTGCGCCATTTAGAGCTAAACCCCCTTGATTCCATAATGAAGTCCAAAAAATTCCAATCAACATTGTCAAAAGCTTTTTCAAAGTCCACCTTCAATAACAACCCACTTAAGGAGCTTTTCTTTAATGAATCAATAATCTCATTGGCTACGAGAGAGCAGTCAAGGGTATGCCTACCTTTAATGAAGGCGAAATGATTATCCCCGATCACATCACAAATGACTTTTTTTTTTCGAGTTGCCAACATTTTTGCAAGAATTTTGTAGACACTGCCAACAAGGCTAATAGGTCTAAAATCTGTTAAAATGGAGGAACCCGGGCATTTTGGTGTAAGAGTCATGAAAGAAGAATTTGTAATCCTGTTGAAAGATCCAGAATTATAGAATTCGTTCATAAAATCAAGAATGTCCGCCTTGATGAGAGCCCAATTTTTCTTGAAGAAATCCAAATTAAAGCCATCGGGATAAGGGGATTTATTTCCATCACAATCCTGCACAACGGAGCATATTTCCTCCGCAGAGAAACGGTGGGTCGAGAAAAGTGCTCTGCTCGTTGTTGATTTTCTTGAAGGTGCAGTTGAAGGATTTAAGCTTCAATGTGGGATGGGGACTGAAAGCGCTTTCAAATGTTTAAAGACCGCCTCTTTGACGTCATTCGAAGAGGATAGCTCTACATCATTCACTCTAAGCTTATCAATAAAATTGAGTCTTCTAGAGTGAATATATTTAGCGTTATGATCGCCTAATTTGAACCACTTCAGCCTTGATTTTCGAATCCAAGAAAGTTCTTCCTTTCCACAGAGGGACCACAATTCAAAATTTAAGCGAAACTAGAGAGAGCCATTGAACTTGTGATAGAGCTTGGGTTTAGACAATCTTTTCCAGTAAATCAATTTCATTTTCAACAGATGAGATTCTGTGACTGTCTGCAGCAGCGTGTTCATTCTGCCATTTTCTGATATCAGATTTCATTAATTTAAGCTTGAAAAAAATCCCAGGAGATGCGTACCTTTAGAAGAAAGAGTAGACCAAGAATTCTTCACCAAATTCGTAAAATTAGAGTCTTTCATCTAATGTGAGAAAAGTCTGAAGGATCTGGCACCCCAATTTTTTGTATCAACACCAAGAAGGATAGGATTGTGATCAGACAGGGATTTCGGAAGAACTTTTTGGAGCAGGGAGGGTAATGCTCTAAAAACTCAATAACCGATCAAGCCTACACATAGATCGGACTTCACGATTGCTTTACCAAGTTAAAATACCTCCTTCTAGAGGTAGATCAACCAGGTCCATAGCATTAATAAAATCAGAGAAAGCAGACATGGTAGTAAAGTTGAAGGAAGAATCATTTTTTTTTCTTCAGCATTCCTAACAATATTAAAATCTCCCCCAATACAACAAATCTCATTAGAAGACATTCTAATATCTAGCAGTTCAGGCCAAAGAGAAGCCCTATCATTATCATTGTTCGAGGCATAGATATTCACGAAAATACGAGTGAGATTAATAGGTTTGAGGATACCTTTAGTAAGGATAAATCTTTGATGGATAGAAGCCAAGTGAAGAGAAAAGAAATCTTCTGACCATAGTGAGATAAGACCTGATGTGCCGATAAAGTTTGACCATTCCTCTTAAACTGACATTTGTTCCAAAGGGATTTAAGCAAAACAGAGTCGCATGAACTTACTTTCGACTCTTGAAGAAATAATATGTCCAGTTTAAAATTTGATACAATCCTCTTGACAGCCCTTTAATTTATTTCCCAAACCGGTAGCATTCGAATAGATGATTTTAATCATTGAGAAATATTGGAAGCACGCAGCACAGAACATCGGCGTCAAACCAAATTCTGCTCTGCGCTAAAAGCAATGACATCATTTTCCTCTAGTTGCTGTAGCTGTTTCACCACAGATTCTTTGTCAGCCTCAAAAACCAAACCCAATTTAGAGCACACGTTCCATGTTTTTTCATCTTCCAAAAAGTTTGCTTCCTCGTGCGTTCGGATAGCAACTTCCGAAAGAGATAAGTCCCTATCTTGAATGTCAAAATTTCGAGTTGCGTAAATAATCTCCGAAATATCTCTGCGTTTTCGTTTGAGCTTTCTGTGATTTCTAATTGAGAATGAGTGGACGATCCGGATAAAGGAATTAAGCTAAGAAAGGACTGTGGTTTAGGTAATTTTCCATTTTTTTCTCTAGGCCTTCCCGGCTTCTTAATTTGCTAATGGGACTACCTCCAAAGGTTCGTTGCTTACTGGAGTTGGAACAATGTAAGTATACGCAATTAGGCTCCACAGAACCCAATTTAAGCTCAGAATTTTTAGCCCGATAAGAGGAATGTTAGGAGAGTCTCCCAAGATCGAAGGAGCCAGAACTCAGAAGGGGTTAGTCCACCAATTGATTATTCGAGACATTAAAGGAAGAAGAGCCCGATGCCAACTTAAGGAGGTCTGCTTCTCTAGGAAATTAGTATCAGAGGTTTCATTAATGAAGCCTTCCTCAGGAACCTGGGGCTTGGTGACATCAGTCTAGCAGAATGATCATGCATTGTCTCGATATAAGATCATAACAAGGCCCTATTGTACCGATACAAATGTTGTGCTTTTCATGGATTTTTGGTTCTAGAAGCACCTATATCGATACAAACAATAATGTATCGATATGTATAAAATTTTCACCAATAACAAAATTTTTCACCCATATTTTCTTACATTTCTTTTTCCTAATAGCCTTGGAGTACTTCATAACCATACAAGAGGTCCTTTACAAACATTTTTACATCAAAACATGAGCATGAGAACCACCATTGTAGCTTAAGCCACTAAAGTATGAACAAGCTTAGGATGAATGAGATTAATGATTTAATCATACTTGGGAACCAAATGACATTTAGTTTGATTGTTTTCCGACTATTCTAAGTTTAGTTCAGCTGACATTCAATGGGGTGCTAGTTTAGGTTAGAGTTAAAAGCTATTTCCTTCATTGAACTAAGATATGATAATCTTGAGTAGGGGTTTCTCTTTGAAGCCATGCAGCTGAGATTTTCAACTAAACTCAGGTGAAACAATGTCACATTTAGAAGGACTTCAGCCCTTGATCAGTTCACCTAAGGTTTAGAGGAATTGCTTGCAAGCAATCGTAGCTGAGTTCTCAGGATTTTAATAAAAGTGTATGGGGATCATGATTTATCAGCCAAGTAAGGTTTTAAACCTCTTGAGGTTTACAAAACAAGAAGGTAGCTAGTTTTCAACTGAAAAAATCAAAAAAGAAAAAAGAAGAAAGAAAAAGAGAGAAAAAAGGGAGAAAAAAAAAGAAAAAGAAAGGAAAAAGAAAGAGTTTCTTCAAGTATAATCTAAGATGGTTTCTCCACTTATTTTTTACTTTGTTGTTGACTATTTTCCTTTTCATCTTATGTGAGCTTAAGGATCCTAAGCCACGTATAGGTGATGATTTGAGCCAAAAGTGTGAAAACCATGTGTATTGCAAAATCTTTAGCTATGATCTTCAATTTTATATCACATGTTAGTAATGATTAAAAGTTATTTTTTGTCTAGATTAAATTTTGTAATTTTAGACATTTATACTTAGTTAAAAATAATCTCCAACTAAAGATTTTTTGTATAATTTTTTTTATAACAATTCAATTTAAACTCTAAATTATTAATTTAAAAATATGATTATTGCATTTGTTATATAGTTATACAAATATCATTTCCAAACTTACACAAATAATTAAATTAAAAATATAAATATATAAATCTGTTGCGTATAGAGGTGTCCACAAGCTAGGCCACAATCCGAACAAATTTGAATTCTAAGTCTAGGCCTGAATATGACTCGACTCGACCTGTTTATTTAGACCCGAATCACTATGCATTCGATTAAAAAAATTATATTAATATTTATATATTTTATAATCTAATTCAAATAAAAATATATTATTTTTATCTAAAAATACTATTTAATGCCAACTTGGAACAAGAAAACATGGACCTAAACCTAAGCCCTATCAGGTTAGGATGTTAGGATATGCCCTAGAGCCAATTAGGTTGGATGAGACATATAATAGTTAATAATGCAATCCAATCACTTTAGTTAATGATTTAAGGTTTTCCCTCATGTTAGTGGCATGATTAACACTCATGCAAATACTCATTAGATGAAGCCCATGAAACACAATGGCTTTGCAAAGTTAAAAATGAGTTATGATGATGAGATCCTTATCTATCAAATTCGTATTTCTAAAACGTTCCTAATTATCATATTGTCAAAATAAGGCATTGATAATGCATGAAGACTAGCATATGCTAAGCCTCCAAGCATTTAATGCATGCAACTCTTTGATCTCATAGAAGTTAAATATAAAGATACTTAAAGATAGCATATGGGTACTTGTTTTGTGAAAAAATGTTCACTAAACAGGGTTATATGGAAACTCCATTTAGTATAAGTTACTCAAGTGTCTAAGAAATATGTTCTTATATGCCAGGCATGTATATTAGTTCTTACATTTATCATACCAAGTCATCTCTTATGGGGAGTGTTATACTTTAATCTATCACAAATAGGTCCACAATGGATGGATACCAAAATAAAGGTGGTACAAGATATGACATGAAGCATGTGGTGGATGAATGAGTAATCCAGAAAGGATTCAACACTTCGAGTGACATCGAAGACATATCTTCTATGTTCTTAGCTTTAGTTAACTTGATAAAGTCATTAGCAACGCATTTAAGAGAAATTATTTCTCTAAATTCGTAATGTTAACCAAAAGCTGTAGAAACTAATATGGATAGATACATAAGTAGACACTGCACCATGCTCATAGTCTTTTCAGGTATCTGGTGAAAAGATCAAAGTACACTGAAAGTTGGTTACTAAAAGATTTCTTAAGAGATCATTGACTCTTGCTGCATATCGGGTGGCCATAACACCTTGCTAGAGACCAATCTTGTTCTATAAATATAAATATACTTGAGTGGGTAATTATATTTATTACCGTTATGATGGAAGCCTAATAGGTCACACATAATAAGATGATCTATTGGATTAAAACCAAGATTTAGTTAAATATGAGTTGATTAAATAAAAGGTAGAATAAGGATGACTTAATTGCATAAGTTCAATTAAGAATAATTTAAGATATAATTTAGATTTATGAAATCTAATAAAAAATGTCTTAATATGGTAAGAAAGATAAGAATGTCTTATCAATATAATATCTATTTAAAGACATGGTTTTAGGGATATTATTAAATAAAGACAAATAATTATATTTTAAAAATTAAATAAATTATTTGATATTTATTTAATGATATTTATATGAAGTAAATTATTTTACTTAGGTTAAAAAATCTAATTATGAATTAAATTATCTAACATATAAATTAACGGTTAGGCTAAAAAGTCTAATTATCAAATCAAGAAAATTTAGTTGTGAATTACTCTAAGTTGGGCTTACTAATGTGCTAGGCACATGACCTTTGGTGTGCTATGTTAGTGATGGATATGTTGTGAAAAACTTAAAGTGACGCCACATTTTGGATATGTTAGTAATGGATTCTGTTTACACATTAGTTAAGTTTAACCTAGGCCAATATGTATTTATATACATTATGAAGGTTTTTTTTTCTGATATTAGCATCCAAAAAAATCCTTGATGCCAATCTCTCTACTTTCTTAAGGGGTTGGCACAATCCTATGAACTTCCCTATGGGTGTCTTAGAGCAAATATGGCTTTTAAGTGATTTGAAATTGTTTTTGATAACAACAAAGGTAGCAAATTCATTTTTTTCATCCTAAAGTAATTAACCAAAATAAAAAATTAAGATTTTTGGATTTGTTTGCTAAGATTTATGCAAAACATCTAGTTCCTAATGGAGCTATTTTCTTTTTCCTCTTAACGTAATAAGTGTGAGAATTATTCCTGGATCACTTTAGATTTGAATTTGTTGGCTATATTTCTTTTGGTTAAAGCTTAAGATACCTTTTGGTTAGCACTGGAGAACCACAAGACTTCATGAAGGCTCCAATAGGCATTTCTGTATATCATCATTAAAGGCAGAATACTTAGACTGTTTTTGATCTCAAGAAGAGATCGTAGTAATCAACCCATGACGTGTTTGTGCAAAGATCAACACATTTAGAGTTATGAGTCCCTAAATAGGTATAATTTCTATAAGATATTTGTTTTAAACTGTTATCTAACCACATCTACATCTCTTCCTTAGATTCCAAAGAAATCCAAGCGATTCATTATTTAACTTTGCCATGTATATTAATTATGATTAAATTTTTATGCCTATGTCAATATGCATAAGCTCGAAATTTCCTAACATGGGCCTATTGGGCTATTCTGTCTATAGACAAATTTAGCTGTGTTATGCAGATATTTATCTAATATTGTTAAAACAGTTCAAGTAACCTTTTCTTTTTTTTAACATGTTCTTATTGTTATTTATAATGAATAAAATAAATGCATTTCATTTAGTAATATTTTATTTTATTGTAATTTATTTATTTATGTTCTTAAGTAGAATGAATTATTTTAAGACAATTTGCACATTGCAAGAAGATATTTCTAGTGTGGACACACACACACACACATATATATATATAATATCAACATGACGATGACGATGTTACGTATTCAACTTTTAAGTTAACTAGATTCAACTTTTAAGTTAATTGGAGGCTAAGTGCCAGCATCGCCTGAGATAATTTATATTAATATTTTATAAAAAAATTTAAAAATTTATAATAGTTTAAATAATTTAATATCTATTATCCTATAATATTTTTATAATTTTATTTTTTTGTTGTGAGAGTATTTTTTTATAAATAACTTTTTAAAAATATTTATTTTTTATTTTGATATATTATAATATAAACATAATTATATAACTTGAGGCGAATAGAAAATTATATTAAAATTTATATAAATATATAATATATTAAATATAATTATTACAAAAAAAGAAAATAAACACAAATATGGCTACATGTGACATTAACTTGAAAGTTATTTGAATATTGCCAATTAAACATTACTATTTTGAATATAACATAGTATACATTACAAATGTAACATGTAAAATAAGCCAAATATGACATGACATGAAAAATAATATGAATATAATATGAATAGAAAAACATGTAAAAATCTAAATTAAATTAACTACTAAAGTGTTAAAATTTATACAAATATATAATAACTTTTTATAAGTATGACATGCAAAAATAACACGAATACTATGACATAAGCATAAATTTAGAAGTTACTTTAATAACATTAATTAGGCTTAATAATTTTGAGCACGACTTGATTTGATGATATAAACATAATATGGTTAAAATAATTAAATATAACACAATTAAAAAATGTACACGATATAATTTTACAAATATATCAAAATCTATATGAAGTGAATTACAAACGTATCAAAATTTATTATAATATCTTGAATTCAATAATAATATAAAACTAATACCAATACAATACAAATACACTAAAAGATATATAAAAACAAAAAAAAATTACACAAAGTAAAAAAATTAAAATTAAAAAAAAATGAGCTGCCACTTGGCAAGCCTTGGAGTAATCCCTTGGGATTACTTTAATATAATGTATATAAATGAGAAATTGTCAACATTTTCATAGCAATTTAATTCTGGTCCAAATTATAAGTTTTATGAGCATCGTCGTGATCTAAAAAAAATTTAAATTTTAAGTTCAGATTAAAATTTAATTCGACTCAATTTATCTATTTAAATTTAAATTAATATTTATAATATTAAAAATTATTTAAATTTAAATAAAAATATATTATTTTAATTAAAAAAAATATTATTTTGACCCGAGTAAAGTCAACTGGCAAACTGTCATATTGCTCGCTAGATAGTGAAAGAATTGGATTAGAATAGTGAAAGAATTGGATTAGGGTGACTTATTTTAGTCCAAAAATAATTACCAGAAATCAATATTGAAGGAGATATACAAACTCAAACTCTTCTTTTTGATGATAAATTCAAGGTTCAAGTATAAATCAAAACAAAAGATTTACATTGTAGCAACTTAATTTTGCCAAGTCAAGAGTAAGATTTTAATTTTTAAAGCATTAATTCCTTGGATCCATCAATATGATTCAGTTGCTGCAAATGAAAGTGTTTGTGGTTTTGGCTGCGGTTCGAGTGAACCGAAGTAGCTTAAATCAATTGGCCATGCTGGTGTTCGGCTTTGTCTTTAGATTTTTTAGGCCTAGTTTTAGATCCACAATTTATTGGGCCAATGCCTTTGAATTATGATCCCTTAGCAGACCCGAGCCAGTTGCTGGCCTGCTGAGCAGCTTCCTCCTTTCCTCTAGCCTACCAACCCAGACAGGCCTGGTAGCAGGCCACCTGGTGGCCCAGGATGGCCCAAATATAGGTGGTAAACAGGTGCGTTTGAATGAGTTTAAATCAAGCTGTTTTTAAATTCGAGTTATTTCATATGCAAATTATCTCAAACTCAAATATTTTTGAATTCAGATAATTTTATATTTGAATTTTTTCAAGTTTGGATCATCTAAGATGCATACCATTTCGGATCCTGATCAATATGAACGGACTTAGACATAAGCGAATTTTAAATTTTCCAAGATATAAATATTTTTTATTTTAATTGTAATAATTAATTTTACGTTTACATAGCAATAAAAATAGTAAAATTAAAATTTTAAAAATTAATAATATATTTATATAAACATAAAATTATGTAATAACTTTATAAATTGAGTATCATTATATTGAATTAAATATGATCTATTGATTTTAGTACAACATCCTTTAGGTTCAAATAAAAGCTAAATACATAAGTTTGATATATTACAGTATAAATAAAAATTAATTTGTATATTTTGATATTTCTTATTATGGTGCAGTGATTATAAGCTTATTTTTTTTGTTAGTTTTTATTATATTTAATATTGGACATAGTTATATTAATGATCTTATACGATTTTTTTTTTGTTTTATGAGCTAAAATAAATATAAAAAACATTAAATAAAATTAACGTCAAGAACCTTTAAATTAAATTTAAAAAGAATGATTAAAATGAATAAGTTATACGTAGCAGGTAATGTGTGAGGGCAAATGATATGAATTTTCTAAGAAATTGGTATGCTTGCATGTCCTTGATGGGGTTATATTTTACTTCTTTAATATAGATGATTTGCTCTTAGATTGTCATTAAGTCTGTAGACTGATGTGAATGAATTATATATATATATATATATATATA
>JBBYHO010000001.1:14437542-14447887 GCA_038382025.1 Adansonia gregorii | reverse complement strand
ACATATTAATATCAGAAAAAAATTGTGCCCTCGTTGAAATGGTATTGTCTACTTTCATTTGATCACTTCATGATGCTTTAAGCATTCAGCTGTCCAAACCATTGTAGCTTTTCCGACTTAAAAGTTTTTCTTTGAATCCTGAAATCAATATTAATTAATCGAAATTAAAATCAAGCGTTAATAAAAAAAATATTGTGTATCTTTGAGTTGGGGTTAAAAAAAAATCAAGATTATACCATTCATTTATCAATCACATTCATAATTTGCATTTTGTAAAAGAACGGTAAGCTTCAACAAATTAGTGTTGGTTTAATAAATCTATATATCCTCGGATGAAAGAGTCGGTTCAATTTCCGCCTTCCCTTACATCAAAGAGAAAGATCGTGAGATAACCATTTTTTTCTTTTTTGAGAGAAGATAACCAATATTTTAAGTACTTTATGTTTGGAGCATATATGCAATAAAGAGTCGGTTGAGTGGTAATTTTTCAATGCTGTAATAATTAAGTAATAATTAAACGATATTGAGTAGTTTGACACTCTGTATTTTTCAATTATTTTACTCTAATTCTTCTTAAATCTTGACTCTTTTTTAAAAATGAATTCTTCTATTTCATAAAGCAAGATTAAGAACTAGCTAGATACGAAATGCTTGGGTGTTTTGAATTTTTAAAAACAAACTAATTTTGATATATAAAAGAGAACACTCTTTTAAAATAAGAAAGTTTATTGTCATGCATGTGTTCGGCTTATTGGAACAGCCTAGAAAAAAATCTATGAATTTCACTTCATGATATAAAAACAAATTAATGATAATTTCAAACTACTGGAGTGGCTTGATTAGCTTCTTAAATCTTAAGAAACATCTCAAGATCAACTCCTCCAATTGCCATTCAAAGGAAGAACCGCAATACTTAAGACCAAAAAGGATATTCAACTTCTTTTTTTTTTTGGTGGCAACATGTGCACCAAAGTGTTGGTTGAATAGTCAAAAATATAAGCCAATGCATTGTTGCTTAATCTGCATAGTTTAACTGCCTATTTCCTTCGAGGATTGAAACACATGCTATGGAAATGCATAGTTAGATTGATCATATTTCACTTTCATAATTTCGTCTCCCATATCTTAATTTGTACAAAAATTAATAGCAAGTAAATAACCATAATTGTCATATGTTGTACATTATAGATATTGATAGGGTTTTGCAGGGCAAATTGTGGCAATTTTTGGCAATTGATTAAATAACTCATTCTTGAAATCTCATAAGCTCCTCATATGTCTACCAAATTATTTCGAATTCTTAATAAATTAACTAAGAAAAGTTTATATTAATAACGAGTTGAGAAGAATTCGTTGAACAATAGATATAATAGGATAATACCCTATTAAAATCTTCGTATTTAATAAAAAAAATAAACATAAGTAGCTTCAATCTTTTATTTTATAAAATTAAGACTACAAAATTTTATTACAATCAGAATTAACATTACTTTAATTTTTTGTTAAAATATTTTTAGTTGAACTAATGCAATCTATAGAAAATGCTTACCAAGTTTATTTGAGATTTTAGATAAGTTGAATGACAAACACCTAATCTAATGCTATCCTAATATTTTTGACAAGTAATTTTTATTCATTAATTTTCAAAATCTAATGAGTATAATTATAATGAAATAAAAGTCCACAATCTTAATCCTTTGCAATAAAGAATCGATGCCTTATTTCTGTTTGTTATCAAGTTTGCTGTTTATTTGGGTATTACCTCAGTAAACTTACCAGGAAAATGATGGATTAAGTTTTCCAATATTTTCATTGCAATTATTCCTATAAAAAATTATCTTTCTAGAATGAAATAAAGTTTAAAAATGAAATTATTGCTGTACATTCTATCAAAATGAAAACAGAATAATATGTAGGATGCACTAGGGATTCGAGCAACTATTCACATGGCTTTGGCTGATAAATTTGGTCATGTTGTAACATTAGATAGAGTGAAATATATAAATGTAGAATATTTTCAAAAATTGCTATCCAAAATTAAATTTTGAAGGTTACGATTAAAAATAAAATATTTTACAAAGGGTAATGCTACATACATATATTCGTACAAATAATTATACATAATTGCATTGTTTTATTTTATTTCAAGTTTTATTATTTTTCAGTTTAGTCTTTAGACTATCATATGTGCTTGAAATTTAACTATAATCTTTCAAAATGATTGATGCATTTTAGTCTACCCTGCGTATCGAAGTATACATATACATTAATTTGTAGCCCTAAGCAAACATCCTTTAACACCAAAAACAACAAGTGTATTTCTATCCAAATAAATTAAGGTGGTTCAAATTAAGTTCCACCACATTTGATTAAATATATTTATTGTTCTAATGTAAAGATTAAAGATAAAAATAAGGCAAGCCCCACGTTGGCAATGGGACTTGATGTCCATTTGATGTACATATTGCCTGCTATCTGTTTCACTGAGTCAGATGCAATCAATATTGGAAATTGCCTACCTGGAAAGTAGTTGTTGCTCGACAAAGTGGTGTTTTTTTCTGTTCTTAACTTTGGAATCCTTCACTTTAAAATATACTGAAAATAAATTGGTGGGGAAATCAATTAGTAGAACTTTGATTTGTCACCATTTTTAAAATAACTTTACTTTCTTTCTTTGTCCCATCTTTGCCTTGCACAACCATTCATCTAAACAAATTTTTTTTTTCACTGCCCAATTGATTATCTATTTACTTATTGGATGAGCACATGAACGCACTTTCGATGGGGTCTCCCGAGTACAATTTCTTGTCCTATAAAAAGGTTACTTCCATTGAGAGGGTCATTGCAAGTTTGAAACATTTTCTCAAGTCTAGCTATTTTAGGGTTTTTCATTCTTGTTATTCTAGACCTAAAAAAATGGCTCTCATGTTGAAGGAAAAACCAGTATTGATCCAAGGAAGTAATGCCATGGAAGAAATCAAAGTCCCTGAAATGGATGCTGCTCTTCTAATGTCATTATTAGAGGAATCACATAGTGAGGAGTGCTTCAATGAGGAACAAGTAAATAGTTTAATGGAATCTCTAGAAACAGAGATTAGAATGGCGAGCCATGGTTCAGGCAGTATTGAAGGAAGAGACACTGAAAGCAACGATGGCTTCGATTGCTTTGAGTGGAGTAAAATGGAAATGGTGCCTTCCTCTACAAGCGATTACGTACACTGGCATGTGGAGGATCATGTGGAAGAGACATGGATGGATGACTGCTTGGTCCAATTTGGAACTGATTTTCCTTTGAATTGTTAGAAATTCCGTTCGAACATGGCTATACTTTCTGTCAGAAGAGGCACATGATACAGCTATATACAACAAGATTATATATATATATATATATATTTGATTCTTTTTTTTTCTTTTCCCCTTAATTTTTCTAACTCAACAAAATGTAAACATCTATTTTTAATTCAACTGTAAAGCCTTCAGCTATTGATGAAAATTTCTTTAAGTTTATATGCTTCCAATTTTACTCTGATAAAATCAAAGAAAGTTACCATACTGTTAAAATTTGTTTCAAGACAGAAACAAAAAATCTGCCAGTCATGTATCCGATTAATAAAATGTTAGATTTTTAATTTCTGTAATCAAGATTCAATCTCTCTAAAAACTTCAAATATATATAAAAAATAATTGTTACCAGTTTCATTCGAAAAATTCTTCTAAACTGAACTACTATCATTTAAATTTAATTAATTAGAGAAAACAGTGTTTTTTTGTAATTAGAATTGACAATTCCAGAGATAGTAGTTTCATCCTTATTGGTTTTGCCTTTATTTGTTAACGGATCAAATTAGACTTTTTTATGGTTTAAATCTTCATTCACAGGTCTACATCATAATTTTAAAGTTTATGAATCAAGTCAGATTTAATCATGAGATTTACATTTTATACCTTTATCTAGATTCGGTTCGAGTCAACATATAAACCTTCACCTTACGATATAAAAAACAAGTACCAACATATGAATTTTTTTTTTTTTTTTGATAATTTAGAGTTTAAGTGAGAGAAGGTTACTGCAATTCAAAGTGAGGCATGTCACAGGCTTTAGGGGGAGCTAACAGTGGTACTTATAGAACACCTGTCAAGTGAGACTATTGGTGGGACTTGAACCATAGTAATTGTCAAGATGCTAATAAGTGCTCAACAATTGAATCAACCCATATGGAACCAACATATGTATCTTTACTAAAAACCAATTAGCAATAAAGTGATTTGGTGTATATATAATTTAAGCAACTCAAAATCAAACTGACACTCCAAAGTGGGTTTGGTGACATGAACTACCTTAATTAGGCTTTAATCCAAATAATATTAATTTCAAACTATTGGATGACTCAATTAGTTTGTTAAATCTTAACAGACATTTCCAATTATCATTCTCAGGAAGAACTAGAGCACATGGGTGCAGTTCCATTCATTGTTTCTTAAGATCAAAATAGAGATTTAATTTAGTTTTTTGTGGTGGCAACATGTGCTCCGAAGTGCTAGCTAAATGGTTAAAAAATATGGGCCAACATTGTTGCTTAAGCAGTTTATTTTAGTTGCCTATTTTCTTCTCAACACCCAGCATGGACATGTGACACATGCTGACTTATGTTCATGTATTATCAAGTCCCCACTTTGCAAAAGATTCATCAATTAAATAAAAATGAGTGCAGGCAATGAATCTTGTCACTGGTGGGTTTATCACTTTGGTTGTGCTCCATAAAAGCTAGATCTTGCCTATCAAGAAAATCCTTTTTTATCCTGGACAAAATAATACAGCCTTGTCTATTCTCTTATCCTATCACTATTGAATTAACTGTATATCTCCACTTTGTTTATTATCATTTGGAGCCACTACATGTGGAAATTAAATGGTAGGGAGATGGATTGCACGTTTGAAAGTTTCCTATATAAAGTTTTGCTTCCTTTTGAGGGAATCATTGTGAATTGTCTTTCAATTCTTTTTCAATTCTAGTTCTTATCATTTTAGCAATCTCACTAGCTTTGGTTCTTACTTCTCCTTATCATCTTGCTGTGGCATGCCTAGTGCAAGAAAATCCACTTTCAATCTGCTCATGTGACAATGACTTCAACAATGCCATTCTCATGTCTTTCCTTGAAGAATCACCTAGCGAAGAGTACGACGACAAAGAATTGGTTAGCTTGATGAGATCATAAGAAGCCGTAGTCAATCCAAACCCGATTGACATCCAAGATTTAATGATAGATCTGGAAAGTCTCAGCGATGGAGAGGACAGTCATGGTTCAAATTTAGTTGATCTTGACTTTCAGTGTGGTGATTTGGAGCCAGTGCCTTCCCCATCACCAAGCCATGACATGAACTGGCACATGGATGCTATGATTGAGATTGGAGATGATTATTTCGACATATCCTTTGATGATGCCCTCCATGGACTAATGTTCACGGCTTCAATAACTGAAACAAATGCTATTGAAATGTACAGCTGGATAGATCATATTTGATCTTCATAATTTCCATCTCCCATCCCTTAATTTGTACAAAAATTAATTGTAATTCAATAACCATAATTTCCATATGTTGTAAATTATAGATATTGACAGCCAGTTTTGTAGAGCAAATTATGGATATTTGCGGCAATTGAAATAACTCATTTACAAATCTAAAAAGCTTCGAAAGCTCTTCATATGTCAAACAGGTTATTTCAACTTGTTAATAAATTACTTAAGAAAAAATTATATTAAATAACGAGCTGATGAGAATCTGTCTTTTCTTTCCTTCAAGAATTTGAAAACAGATATATATATATATATAGATGTAATATATTTTTTGGGTTAACCAGTGGATAACTTGGCAAAAAGAAGATTATTGTGACTGATATAAACGACTCAACCTCAAAAATTTTCTTTAGCAGATGTCAATATTGAAGCGGAAAGGAGTGTTGAGGGGAATAATTAAGGCAAATAATTGGCCAAGGCTCAAATGAATAATAGATAAAATAGGGATAATATCAAAACAAACCCTTGAATTTCATTAAGAAACAGAAATAAATCATTGATATTTTATTACATGAAATTAAGGCTACTAATATCATTTATTATAATTAGAACTTTGATGCTACTAATTATTCTAATTTTTAAAAATATTTTTGGTTGATTGATGTAATCTATAAAAAATAGTTATTTAACTATTTGAAATTTTAGATAAATTGGATAAAAAAAACTTAATGCTAACAAACATACGATGAGAGGTGTCCATGAGTCAAGCCAAGCCATGATTCAAAAAAATTTCAGATTTTTTTGCCTTGTTTCATTTTCAGCTGGCCTTTATTATTTATATTTACTACTTATAATTAATTATTAATAAAAAATAAAAATTTTATTTTTATACCAATATTTATATATATTTTAATATTAAATTTTAATAAAAATATTTTTTAATTATTAAATATTAATTCGAGCTAAGCTAAACCAACTCCAATTACCAATACTTGTTCAAGGCTTGGTCCAAGATTACTAGACCAGCTTGTGGATAGATCTACGTATGATGTACTAGAGATTATATATATATATATTTAAATTAAAGTTATTAGGATTCGAATCATGATCACTAGAATTAATCTGAGTATTGGCTGCTAGAGATTAGAGTTATTAAGCTTGGACTGTTGTAAAATATAAATATAATAAGGGACATATAAGGAATGAAACCTGCCACTATCATGTCGAGTAATAAAGCTTGAACTACACGTAGTACTGAGTTGATAAATTTCGTCATATTTTAAGATTTTAACATTCGGTTTATGGAATAAATGAAAAAATATTTTTAAAAATTCATGATCCTAAAAACGAATTTTACAAATTTATCAATAAAAATAAAATATGTTACAAAGAGGAGCCCTACATGCATATATATATATATATATAAATTGTACACATACGAATTATTTTTACTTCAAATTTTTTTTTAATTTAATCCTTATATTATTGGATGTGTATCAAATTTGTAAAGTTATTATGAGAATAACTTATATTAGGATAATCTTAAAAAATGAGATTTTTAATCATCAATAAAACAATGACACATAATAACTTTTAAAAACATAACTATTATATATCCTTCTTACCAAATCAATTTTTATTAAATTAATTTACTCATATTTTAACTCTAATTAACTATCAAAATTTAAAAACTCAAAGGAAAAAAAACTTTTGACGGTCCAATCAAATGTAAATTCTATGGAAACTTTTGTCTGTCTAATCTTGTTAAAATGTCTTGCAAAGATTAATGAAAAAGAAGGCCTTTCCATCAAAACTTGGAATGACAATTTAATAAACAAATTTCACTGTTGTTTATACTTTTTTCACTTGGATGAGCTATCATCAAATTTTGAGAGCCTAATAAAATCTTCATGCCTAATATATATTATACTTGGCATCTTACACCATCTAATTGAGTTTTGGAGTTTCTTGAACACAAATCAGAAAAGCTTCGATCCACGACTTTGTTTTCAGAGATGCTATAAGTCAAGGATTTATGGACAAGAAAGCACTGCCAAGATTATTGAGCACCAAAAGACTTTGTTTCTATGTGCACCTGACAATGTCCAGTCCTTTTTTTCTTCTTTTAATTCTTATCGTTCCTTGTTTTTAACCTACAATTATTCTTGTTTTATTTTTGAAATAGTAATTCTCTTTGAGAAGAACCCCATTTTCAATTATTTTAATTAATTATTAATTTCTAAATAAATTTAGTATAGTTAAATTGAGTTTAGAAAATATATTTTGTGAGGATGAGTATATATAACAATTATATAACTTTAAAATATAATGTGTTATTTTATTGATGTTTAAAAATTTCATTTTTTAAAATGATCTTAATATATGTTATTCTCAATTATTATATATGATCTTTCAAATGTCACGAATGATTGATGCATTTTTCTTTATCCTGTCTATCTGCCAAGTATGTATATCAGTACTTTGTAGCCCCAATCAAACTTTCCTTGGTACCAAAACCACCAGTGCATTCCCATCCAAATCAAATAATTCATTGGTCCAAATTAACTTTCACCATATTTGATTATTATTTTTATTGTTTTAATGTAAAGATTCAAAGATTAAAAATAAACCAAGTGGCACAACAATCCCAATATCCCCAAGTTGGCATTGGTACTTCATATCTATTTTATGTAGATATTGTCTCCGCTTTTTGTTTCACTGAGTCAGATGCAACCAATGCTGGATATTGCCTGCCTGGAAACCAGTTGTTGCCGGACAAGTGGGGTTTTTTATTTCTTAATTTTGGTATCCTTCACTTTGAGATACACTTAAAATCTTGTGGTGGGAAAATTAATTAGTACAACTTTGATTTGTCAGCATTTCAAAAATAATTTTTATGTTCTTTCTTCGTTCCATCTTTGCTTGGCATAACTATTCATTTAAACAACTATCATTATTTTTATTTTTGTCCAATTTATTATCTATTTAATTATTGGATGAGCACATGAACGCACGTTCGAGGGGTCACTCAAGTACAATTACTTGGCCTATAATAAGGCTCCACTTCCGTTGATGGACTCATTGCAAATTTGAAACGTTGTCTGAATTCTAGCTATCTTAGCCTCTCTCATTCTTGTTACTCTACACCACGAGAAAAAAAAAACAAGGAGAAAATATGGCTTTTATGTTGAAGGAAAAACCAGGATTGATCGATGGAAGTAATTCCGTGGAAGAAATGGAAGTCCCCCAAATGGATGCTGCTCTTCTAACATCGTTGTTAGAGGAATCACATTTTGAGGAGTACTGCTGCAATGAGGAAGAAGTAAAGAGTTTAATGGAATCTCTAGAAGCAGAGATTAGAATGGCAAGCCATGGCTCATGCAGCATTGAAGGAGACATTGAAAGCGATGATAGCTTCGATTCCTTTGAATGGACTGAAATGGAAACGGTGCCTTCCTCGCCAAGCGATGACATGAACTGGTATGTGGAGGATCACGTCGAAGAGATATCAATGGATGGCTACTTGGTTCAATTTGGAAATGATTTTCCTCAGAACTGTTACGAAATTCCATTAGAACTCGCCCATACTTCTCTGTGGCAACAGACATATGATACAGCTATTTACAACTAGATTACCTGTATTTCATTCTTTTATCTTTTCTAGCTCAAGATAATATTTATACATCTAATTTTACGTTCAACCGTAAAGCCTTCTGCTATTGATGAGAATTTCTTGAAGTTTATATGCTTCCAATTTTACGGTGTGATCAAAGTCGAAGAAAGTTACTAGACTGTTAAAATTTGTTTAAAGAAACCGATTAATAAATTAAACGAACTTAGAACCAACATGATACTTTTCAGGAAATAAATAAGCAAAAAAATTTGACCAAATACGAGGTATTTGACTATGAGATCCAGTGATTCTAGGGCCTCATCGTGCTACTGTGCTAAAGCTTCATTAGAGGACCGAAATGAATTTTTAACAAGTTAATGTCATTACTGTTTACGATTGTAATTAGGTTATTTTCAATACATAGAAGTCCTCTCCAATCCTTCTACCATGTATAGTTTCGATCAAGTCCTTATAGTTTCACTGGAGACTTTTACTCCCAGTAGAACTATTATTGAATTCCTTTAATTTCGCAAACATTCAAGTTCACGCTTAGTTTAATCATTAGGTGGTTACTTAAAATAATAGATCTCCTAATATTCCATGCTATATTAATTATTCTCTCCAAAGTATATATATATTCTTGACATGAACCCGCTTTGACTGGAATCCATGTTTTCAATATTTATGTGCTAGGTGCTTAACTTAATCGAATCACGATTAATGTATACTGTAAAACGGAGCCACCATTTTTGTGAGCAGAGGAGGAGAAATCACATGGATGTTAGCAGAGGCGGATTCATAGGGGACTGGCAGAGCCTTGGCATGCACTTCCCTTTGCTCCTTAAAATTCTTTTCATCTTCAAATATTTTTTGATCCAAAATAGGGTAAAAACACGTTTTGATCTTTTCAAAAAATTTTATAATTTGATTCCTTTTATCCCATCCTTTCCAACATAAAAATTTTGACTTCATCTCTTGGCGTCGGTTCAATTAATTTGGAAAATCATTAAATATGAAACTAAGGATTATGTGCATGTGCATCAAATTATGGGTTGGGTGTTCAGCAAACATATGGGACATCTGCCCCAATGCCCGAACTACTTAATTGAGTTAGGAGCTGAATCTGTCTCCTTCTCTCAACCAAAACTCCACACGAGCATGTGACATGTCTATAACATGCATTCTTGCTGCTACTTACATAATTCCAGAGTCATT